>ML777176.1:433076-443784 GCA_009831015.1 Picea engelmannii | reverse complement strand
TATTTTTAATTTTAAAAGTGTTTTTAATTCTTTTTAAATATTTTCTATTAAAATTTCTATTTCAACTCTTTTTTTTTAATTTTTTCGGTTATTTTCATGTTTGTTTTTTCATTTTTTTTTATTTTATATTAATTTTCTATTACACTTTATCTTTTTTAGTTTTTTTATAATTTTTTAAATTTATTTACATCTTTTAAGTTTTTTTTTTTAATAAATTCGGTTTTTTTAATTTATTTTTATTTTCCTAAATTTTTCATATATATAATTTTTTGTTTTAGGGGTTTTCCTTTTCTTTGTAGTTTTAGTGTTAGTTTTTTTTTTCAAGTTTTCTTTTAATCTTCTTATTTATTTATATATATATAAACTTAAAAAATAAAAATTTCTATTTTTTTTTTATATATATATATATATATGTTATTATTTTTTCTTTTAAAAAAAAAAATTGTTATAGTTTTTCTTAAAAAATGACTTTTTTGTTTTACTTTTTAAAAAACTAAAACCTAATTTATTTTTTTTATTTCATTATTTTTTTAATGTAAATTTTAAAAAATTATAAAAATATTTTTTAAGCAATGATTTATGAGCCAATTTTGATTTGTTTATCGACGATGGTAGTTGTTGTCGAGGCCACAGTTTCAATTAAGTTATAATTTTAACTTCAAAAAAAACTTAGTGCTACTGGTAGCATCAGTTTTCAATTCAAGGGCCCATTTTAAAGTCTTTGTCCACACTGACATCAGTTGTCAATGCAACGGGTCTAAATGGATCTAAATTTTAACCACCGTAAAAGAAAGGGTGCTACCGGAAGCACCACTTTTTGATTAGGGATAAAAATAGCCACACTGAAAAAACGAGAACTCTGGAGAGTTCTCGTTAAGTTGGTAACTATCTTGATAATGAAGACGAGTTTGTAACATTCAGAATATGACCTAATTAGGCAGCCTTTGTAGATGCCCTCAAGGAGGAATTATACTCTATTGGAAACTATAATGATCAGTACATGAGATGGATGACTTTGTGTTAGGAGAGAGACCAGATGGTGTCAGAATACACCAACATATTCCATACCTTGTGCTCAAAGTTGGGTATTAGAGACTCTTAGTGGCACCTAGTTTTGAAATATTGTAATGGCCTACATATGTACATCGAGGAAGAGATGGATTTCTTAGACATATCCTCATAGGAACCGCTTATCTATATGCTCTCAAAATTAAGCATAAATTTAAGCAGTGGAATAAGGAGGAGTTTGGGTCTGCAAATCTGTCACAATAGAAGTTTGTCCTCATACTACAAAGTTTGTCCTCTTCATGGTTTGGTTAGGATGTGAGTGAAATATCATTGTGACCACCACATTGTCAGCATAGGGTCTCTTTACATAATAGAAGCGGGTGGACAAGGTGGTAGAGGAATATATAGACATATTTTCCTCACGTATAGGGATGCCTCTGCACTGTCAGTTCAAACATCCCATTGACTTGATACCTAGGTATCTCTTACCCAATGGTCCCATATACAGATGATCCCTTCTAGAGACTAAGTAAATAAAGCATCAAATTCATGAGCTTGTCTAAAAGGGACACATTTAACCAAGCTCTTCACCTTGTGGAATCCCGATTATGTTGTTATAGAAGAAGGATGGGACATCATCACTTTGTATTGATTATAGAGCCCTAAAAAAATATTTGTCAAGAACCTATACCTAATCCCCCAGATTGATGATCTTCTTGACCAGCTCAAGGGTGTCAAGTTATTCAACAAGATTTATCTAAACTTAGGATACCACCAGGTTTCAATAGAACAAACGGATGTATGGAAGATAACCTTCAAATCTAAAGAAGGCCTTTTTGAGTGGTTGTTCGTGCATTTTTTCTTGACTAATTCTTGAACGAAATTCATGAGAATGATGGATGATATTGTGTGGCCATTCACAAACTCTTTTGTGGTTGTATATTTAGATGACATTCTAATCTTTAGTCGAACTTGGGAAGAAAACTTGTAGCACATTCAACAAGTCTTGAGCACCTTACGTCAACATAAGTTTTATGCCAATCTGGAGAAATGCTTGTTTTGCATGTAGAGAATCAAATATTTGGGATATATCATGGATGAAAATGGGGTGCATGTGGACCCAACCAAGATCCAATTCATTCGTGATTGGGCATCCCCGACAACTCTGAAAAATCTTCATAGCTTATTGGGCCTTGCCAACTTTTACCATAGGTTCATGTTGGGGTTATCTCATATCACTTGGCCCCTAAGTCAAGTGACCAAAGGTGGATATAAAGCTATTTTTTTGTAATACCCTATTTCAAGTCCCTAGATTAATAATGTATTTTTGTTATTTGATGAAAGGCCAGAGTGCTTAAACAATTAAAAGAGGTATGAGTGGCTAGGAAATGTAATGCTTTTATCATTATTAATAATAAAATACATCGTTGGCTACAAGACAGAAAAAGACAAGTGTTATAGGGAGCTATAACTCTAAGGGTGAAAGATAAGGGGCTAATCCTTTACATTTTAAAATTATTTTTATTTTACCCACCTTGGAATTTTGGAGAGAAAGAAGGGGTTACATCAACTTTGATATTTAATCCTTGTTCTTGATTGTGTTGGGGGTTGGCCATTCATTCTTACTCAAAAAATCGTTTTTGAGAGTTGTTCCTCTCTAATTTACTCTTATGCTCATTCTTGGTTTGAATGGGGAAGGGAAAATGAATTGTTGAAAGAAAGAAACCATGGTTGGTTGGTTGTAAATAATTGTTGATTATTCCAGAAAGGAATGTATGCCTATGGGAATGGGCATAATGGAAGTTGAGAGAGATAATTGTCCACAACTGAGAATCATGGGAGTTTCCAGCATTGATATTTCCTTACCAGAGGCATTGGAGCCCCGAAAAGAGGTGGACAACCTGAGGGACTGTGTGGTAGTGAAGGGGGCTCATTCTCTTTGGGTGATGCAATTTGGAGGGGAAGAGAGATGGTAATTGGATTTGTTGTGTGGTTGAGAAACCTATGAGAGATTGAGTATTGACTATTTTGGGAAGCTCAGTGTCACTATGGAACTCGTCCTTGTAGATTCATAGCCCTAGGTTGGGAGTGACCTATTGTTAAAACTTTGAAAAACGGTGTCTAAGGTTGCGTGGAATTTCCTTAATCTGTAGCTAGTTGGTGAATAGTTTTGATAAATATAAGTTCTCTCTATCATGATTAGCTCTGTGTGTATATTTATTTTTGATGTGTATTAATTATTAACTTTGAAATATGTATTGATAATGTGCCTACTAATTGGTTATTGTTGTGCATGGCATATTTTTCATTTCTTTTATAGTGTAGTATGAATCTTGATTAATGCATGTGCTTTTATTGTATTTCTTTCATGCTTCATTATTCAGTTGTTGGTATCATATTTTTAAAATGATCTCAAGAAGTGTTGATCTTGACGAGTATGAGCATGGCCCAGCCTATGTTGGTGGCCAAGTATGTCATAGATTTGTATCAGAGTTGTTGGTTTACAACACCACGCCTTCAAGGGTCTGCTACAGGATAAAGGTTTTCGGGATGAGTTTATTTAGAGTGAGATTGATTAATTTCTTGGGACAGTGTCGAAGTGGATATTTTGTGGTTAAATGTTGTTATTACATCCATGGAAATCGTGATCCAAAGATCCTCCATGGAATTAACCTTCCTACGATCTCTTCCTCCATGATTTGGGCAGTCGAATCGACGATTATGCCCCTTAGAAAACCATTTATCAGGATTCGTTGATCCACCCTTTGCATGGTTTCCCCACCGTAGATCTACGATGGGGAATTATTTTTTCTATCCCACATGCATGCGGAGGAGGGTCATATAAGCAATTTATAAGTTAAAGGGAACCTTTTGTTATTTGTGTGCAAAACAAAAGCCATGGAACCCTGCAGAGCCACGTGCAATATAAACTTTTGGTTGTGAGTATCGATAGCCTGATGGGCCGACATCCCCGACATATCGGACCTCAAAAGATATTAAGTGGTTTCGGTGGTGGGAAAGCTGATATTCGGTGGGTCGGTGAGCCCATATCGAACCCCTAGGAGTTTCAAGTTCCATCCCTTAGTGATATCTTGGTATTCTGATATGCCAGTGGATCGATGGCCATGTCATTTTCCACATCCATCCCACATGGAAGGATCAATGTGGAAGTCACATCCGATAGGATACATCAATAGAAGAAAGTGTGACAAGTGGCCTGTGCCACATCATTTGCCTCATTAGAGCCATGCCAATACCACACCAATGTCACATGTGGCACTGTGGTTATCCCATATGTCACGAGGACGAGGTGTCATGTGTTTAGGTTTCATCTGGACCCCCACCTCAGTGCCTTAAGTGTTGACCGTTGGATGTTGAGGTAGATATATCTCGACCGTTAATCAATATCGGGAGGAATTCATGCCCTGAATATGGAAGTATTGGGCCCCAGAAGATTCCAAACCCATTTATTTATAAGTTTCAATAACCCAATACCCGATAGGGCATGGTTCCAAGGACAAGTTTCCAATCCTTGTGGATTGCAAGTGGATGGAGCACATGTGGATGACATCAGGTTGACATCATGATGGCGTAAGTGAGCCAATGAGAAGTGGGTAGGTGTCAGCATGGGAGTGGAGGAGCTCTATGGAGGTGATGACATGTCAAGAGAAAATTATGCCATGTGTTAGGACAGGTGGAAAGTTTAGCATGTGCCACATGTCTAGGGTGCCAACTAGACTATTGGCTATCATCAAGTGCTTGGGGGTAGAATGGAATGGATTACCTAGGGGGTAGTATGTTGATAGGTCAATATGTCAATGGGTCAATATTCGGTGGGTTGATATAGGATATTGGGGGACTGGCAAGTAAGGTTGAATGAGAAAGGGTCAGTGGTCCCTTATCGGATCCTCGGACCCCCGGAAGTGCCTAAGTTCGTTCAGTGATATATCGATGTTGATACCCCAATGGGTCAATGGCTAAGTCAGATACCATGTCAACACCATTTCAATGCCACATCATCTTCCACGTCATCCAACACACATGCAAGGGTCCACATGGATGCCATGTCAGTGTGAAATACCTCTACAGAAGGAGGAAATGCCAAAAACTTTAAAATGGCATAATTTTTGCTCCAAGCTTGGAATTGAGAATATAAATAGTTGTTGTAAATATCTCAGAGAAAGGAATCCAATTATGCAACCAGAAAATTGTTTCGAGTAGTAGAGATAACATTCAACTCGAAAGACTATGATTGATGACCTTAAGGAAACAAAAAAAAAAATTACATAAATTTTTACAATCTTTTTTCAAGAAATGTGTATACATGTTATTCTTTTTATCTAACAAAAATTATGTTGCATTCACACTTTCTTGCAAAATTAAGAGTATAAACATATCAGTTCAAGTTAATAATGCATATTCAATAAATGGAGGAAGGAAATGAAGCCTTTAGTCATCAGAGAGAAGCCAAAGGTTAGAATAACAATGTTGGGAATGTAGAGACAAAATCTAATAGTCACAAGAGAAGAGTGGAACCAAAAACCTTAATAGAGATGGTGAGAAGCTTGAAAATAGAAGTGGAGAGTTACAAAGTAGATGATGAAAATATGATGAAAGAAAAGAATCAAATAAATTCCCAAACAATGCAAAGCATAAATCAGTTGCAAAAGAAAGAAAGGAATGGATCGAGTTCAAGATAGAAAGAAGAAGGAAAATAGCATGAAAGAAGAGATAAATGTATAATATATGGTCATTCAATAAGTGATATAAAAACCCATATACATCACTCACCTCCTTACTCAACAATGAAATTTTATGTGTCCAAAGAATCCATAAGAAATCCAGAAGTGACTCCTATTAGACACCAAAAAAGAAGACATGGGTGGGATGGTTTGCAAGGAGATTTGAGGAAGCTTAAACCATCATCCTTTGATGGTGAAAGAGAAAGGGAAGATGATGTTGAGGCCTGGTTGCTTGGAATCAGGAAGTAATTTCAGTTTCACAACTACTCCTCCAATATAGAAGCCATAATCACCACCTACCATTTGCATAGACAAGATGTTATGTGGTGGGATCAGTTGAAGCAAGTGAAGCACATTAATGAGAACATGATCACTTGGAAGCAATTCAAGAGGTAATTTCAGAAGGAATATCTTTTAGAGAACTACTATGAAAAGAAGATGCAAGAGTTATTTGAACTTAAGTTGGGTAGCATGACTATGGGAGGATATGAAAAAAAGTTCTTGGGATTGTTGAAGTACGCGAGATTTATCCAGGATGAGAAGGTGAAAATACAAAGGTTCTTGAGTGGACTTTCATCATTTTATATAGAGAATATTCAATATGTTGAGCCAAGAAATTTGACAGAGACCATTAGAAAATCTATGTACTTGTATGAGCAAGGAAAGGAAAGAGAATGTTTGCAAAAGTATTGGAGGGATAATAAGAAAGAGAAAACTTATCAAAGAAGGAAATGATTCAAACCTCCTTTGAATAGAAACAACCCTAATAAAAATTAGTAAGATCAGACTACTAAGGATGAATCCGAGAGGGAAGAATCCTTGGGAAAAGGGGGAATACCACCAATCAAATGTTGGGGATGCAAGGAAGATCACATGTACAAGTATTGTCCCCGCCAAGAAGACAAAATTAAGACCATTCATAATATCCATGAGGCTACCACAGTAGAAGACATGGGTAGAAATGTTCCAAGAATATATGCATCCTTAGAATATCGACAAGAAGAATACCAATCCAATATCATCGAAGTGGAAGGTAAGATCATTAATCATCATGTTGTTATTTTAATTGATTCAGGAGAAATTCATTGTTACATTGATCATAAAAAAATGGAAAGATTAAATTCGGAGAAAATTAATTTTGAAAAATCAAGTTTGGTTCAACTAGCCATGGGAACCAAAAGAAGGATCAATGAGACTATTAGAGGTTCTCCAATAAATCTGAATAGAGAAAATATAGTTGTTGATATAAATCTCATACCATTAGGATCGTATGATGTCCTAAGCAGAATGGACTGGTTGGACAAGCATCATGTTGTCCTATATTGTCATAACAAGACATTTACATGTCTTAATGAATAAGTAAAGTAGAGAAATGTGAAAGGAATTCCAAGACCAATTTTTGTAAGGGAGAATTCAACATTATAGTTGAAGAGATGTTTCAGGAAAATAAGTCAATTGTATGTAGCTCATGTGGAGGAACCATAAAAGACAAAAGGGATAAGCCTTGAATACTTTTCAATATTGGAAGAGTTTGAAGATATATTCTAAGAAATACTAGGATTACCACCAAGGAGGGAGATAGATCTATCTTTTGATACCAAGAGTTGGCCCAGTGTCAAAAACTCCTTATAGAATGAGCACACTAGAATTGAAAGAATTACAAATGTAGATGGAAGAATTGTTGAAGAAAGGGTACATATGCCCAAGTGTTTCACCTTGGGGATCACCCATACTCTTTGTTAAAAAGAAAGATAGAACATTGATTCTATGTATTGACTTTAGACAATTGAATAAAGCCATGATGAAGAATACATACCCTCTACCCAAAATTGATGACCTCTTTGATCAACTAAGAGGAGCAAAGATATTTTCAAATATAGATTTGAGATTAGGATACCACAGGGTAAGAATCAATGAAGAATAGATCAATAAGAAAACCTTTAGGGCTAGGTATGGACATTATGAATTCATAGTGGTTCCATTTGAATTGACCAATGTACCAATTGTCTTTATGTGCTTGAAGAATGGCATATTTAGACATTATTTGCATTAGTTTGTCATTGTGTTTATGGATGACATACTTATCTATTCCAAATCATAATAATAACACGAACACCAATTGAGGTTGGTATTGCAAGTGCTAAGGGAACATCATTTGTATGCCAAGCTTAGTAAGTGATCTTTATACCAAGGGAAAAGCCATTATTTGGAGAACGTTATTTCAGAAGAAGGTATAGCAGTAGATACGGAGAAAATTGAATCGATTAGAGGATGGTCAACACCCAAGAATGTTTTAGAAGTCAGATATTTTATGGGTTTATCCGAATACTATAGGAGGTTTATAGAAGGGTTCTCTAAGATTTCTCATCCCATCACTTCTTTACAAAAGAAGGGAACTAAGTTTGTATGGAAAAAAAAGTGTGAATACAATTTTAATTTGTTGAAGGAATTACTTACTAGTCCACCTATTTTAAAGATTGTTGACCCAAATGAGAATTTTGTGGTATGTACAGATGCATGCAAAGAGGGACTTGGTGGAGTCGTCACTCAAAATGGGCATGTTATTAATTATGATTCCATAAATCTTAAAGAACATGAGAGAAATTATGCCACACATTATCTAAATCTTGTTTCCATAGTTCATGCATTGAATATGTCGAGACATTATTTAATGGGGAAGAGATTTGAATTAAGGACATACCATAGTGGTCTGAAATATCTTTTTGAACAACCAACTTTGAATGCTAGACATCCAAGGTGGCTAGAATTTGTAAGTGAGTTTGACTTCGACGTCAATCACATCAAAGGAAAAGAAAAGAAATTTGATGAACTCAACAGAAGAGTACATCTCATGCATGCTACAACCATTAGTATGCATCGTTCATATTTAAAGGGAATAATTTTAAGTGTTGTTGCTATAGAGAAGTATTACCTACAAGTAAGAGAAATCTTACAACAAGAAAATGTACAACAAAAATTCAAAGGGTAGGAGATCAAAGAAGATGGATTTCTTATGCATAGAAATAGAATTGATGTTCCTAGTTCCGAAGAACTTAGGAATTTGGTATTAAGGGAAATGCATAATGTTCCATATGTCGGACAACCCAGTTATCAGAAAACAATTATAGTAGTAAGAAGCCTACTATTTTGTCATGGGATGAAAAAGAATGTTGTTGATTATATTTCCAAATGCACGAAGTGTCAGATAGTGAAAAATGTGCATAGACACCCAACGAGTTTGCTACAACCATTGCCAATTCCAGAGAAGAAATGTGAAGTGGTAACCATTGATTTTATCACTAATTTTCCTACGACAACAAGGAAACATGATTCAATAATGGTAGTTATGGATAAATTTAAAAAGCATTCCCATTTTGTTTCTATAAAAATGACTCATACAACAGCTAATATTGCAGAAATTTACATGAGGGAGATTACTAGGTTGCATGGGATACCTAAGGAAATTGTTTGTGATAGAGATACAAAGTTCAATTCAAATTTATGGAGGAGATTATTTAAAGGATTTGGTACAAATATGAACTTTAGCATAGCATACCATCCATAGTCAAATGGGCGGACAGAGAGAGTCGATTGAGTAATTGAAGACATGTTAGTAATGTATCTGATGGATGATCCATCTAAATGAGAAGATTACTTGCATTTGGTTGAATTTGCCTATAATAATGGGTATCAAGATTCATTGAAGATGAGCCCTTTTGAAGTTTTGTATGGTAGAAAATTCAATACTCTAGTAAGATGGGACAACCCAACAAACAAAGTAGTACTTGGGATGGAATTTCTCAAGGATATGGAAGACCAGATGATTAAAATTAAGCAAAATTTGAAAGCAGGAAAAGATAGACAGAAGAGATGTAGATAAGAATAGGAAAAATAGATAATTTAAAGTGGGAGAGCATGTGTTTTTTAAAGTGAAGCCCAAGAAGAGCTCATTGAAGTTGGGAAACTGTACAAAGTTAGCAGCCAAATTATGTGGTCCATTCGAGATATTGAATGGAATAAAGCCAGTTGCATACATGCTTTCATTTTCTTCTTCCATGAATGTGAATAATGTATTTCATGTCTCTTTGTTGAAAAAGTATGTGCATGATCCTAACCATGTTCTTGTTTGGTATTTGATTCAGGTGGAGCCATAAGGAGACTTTTAGGTCCAACCAATGCACATATTAGGCAGAAAAGTCAAAGTGCTATGGAATCGAGTCATAGAGCTGGTAAAAGTTTAGTGGACCTGATACGGTCCTAAAGATGCTACTTGGGAGCATGAATATTCCATGTAAGCATAGTACCTACAACTTTTTAAAGAATTTTGAAATTTTGAATTTATGTTTTGTAAATGCACTGAGGATTGTGCCAAAATAAGGGAGAGGGGAATTTAATACCCCACTTTTGAGTCCTCGGACTCAATGATGTTTTTTTGTTATTTGATGAAAGGTTGGAGTGCCTACAATTAAAATAGGTCGAAGTGCCTGGGAAATGTAATGCTTTGATCATTATTAATAATAAAATACATTGTTGGTTGCAAGACGAAAAATGACAACATTTATAGGGGCTATGATTAGTTATAGGGGGCTATGATTCCATGAGAGAGGGAGAAAGCTAAGGGGCTAAGCCTTTACATTTTAAAATTATTTTTATTTTACCCACCTTGGAATTTTGGAGAGAAAGAGGGGGTTACATGAGATTTGATATTTAATCCA
This sequence comes from Picea engelmannii, assembly GCA_009831015.1. Taxonomy (NCBI): domain Eukaryota; kingdom Viridiplantae; phylum Streptophyta; class Pinopsida; order Pinales; family Pinaceae; genus Picea; species Picea engelmannii. The sequence continues at coordinate 433,319 of ML777176.1, read as the reverse complement.
TGTTCTTGATTATCTTGGGGGTTGGCCATTCATTCTTACTCAAAAATTCATTTTTTGGATTTGTTCCTCTCTAATTCTCTCTTATGCTCATTCTTGGTTTTCATGGGGAAGGGAAAACGAATTGTTGAAGGAAAGCAACCATGGTTGGCTGGCTGTAAACAATTGTTGATTATTCCAGAAAGGAATGGATTCCTATGGGCATGGGAATAATGGCAGTCGAGAGAGAGAGAGAGAGAGAGAGAG
>ML777176.1:416944-427029 GCA_009831015.1 Picea engelmannii | reverse complement strand
AGAGACGTAGCTGTGTTTTCAGAAGCAGGGGTCGGATGTGTGGAGCTTGATGCCTGTGTGTTTAGCTTGAGCCTCTCCCAGGCTGATAGAGTTTTGTAAAGAGAAGGACAGTAAAATAAAATCTTGCTTACCAGAGAGTCATCCTGTGGAGCAGAGTTCACTTCATGCTGTTGTGTTGGTGACCCACCTGTAGATGCATCAGATTGAGTATCATAGCCAATTATCCTGGCCTCTTCAGACAAGGCTGCCTCTGATTCTATAGGAGGAAACTTGTGACAATCCCGTCTCAAGTGACCTGTTCTGCGGCAGAAGGAGCATCTGAACGGTATTCCCAAGTAGTCGAGTTTTTGGGCAATAAAATGACCTCTCCAATCTATGTTTAGGACTTCCGGTAGACCTGCGTGTACATCAATTTCAACCAGGATTTTTGCCATTTTACGATCAGATTTTATCAGGGAGGCTTGGTCCACTGTAAAAAAACGCGCCAATGAAGATCCGATGAGCTCTAAGGCTTGTAGATTCCAGAACTGTAAGGGGAGGCCGGGTAGGAGGACCCAGATGTGCCTGTAGGAGAAGTATTCTGTGGAAGGGTTGAAACTGAGTCTCCATCGCTTTAGCATGAGGCTGCCACCGCCAATCGCCCAGAACTTGTCCAGAATTTGAACAGTATCCTCAGGCGACCTGAAGATAAAGCCGAACCATCCTTGTTGAAGAGAAAGAACTCTGGGGAGATAACCCAGTAGTGGCTTCCATGAATCTGCTATCCATTCTTCCAAACTCTGGTTGCTTTTGTCTTTGTATGCTAGTCTGCCAACCAGAGCACATAGTGCTAAGTTGCAGGCTTCATTGAGACCCACATCCATGCCTAAGGTTAGCTTTGGGTGGGTCACTCTCGGTTTCCAGACTTTCTGATGCTTTTGTTTGGTTGGAGGAAGGTATCCAGAGGGGGAGTTTTTCAGATTCTTGAAACCACCGTGTCTGTTAGTAGTATGGAACTTAGGAGGAAAGTTCTCGGGTAGTGGCTTCAGGAGTGTGATGTCTGCGTCAGATGAGGTGGGTGTGGACCCGGATACAGGGAGAATGGGGACCGGTGTAGGCTGTTTTTTTTTATAATGGTTGTTTATCATCTCATCTATGGATGCCATGATGTCCGGGTGGTCCCAGGGGTCCCCGGTTTGTTTGTCGGTATCTGCCAGGTGATGTGTTTCCATGAGAAACGCTGCAGGGACCACAAGGAGAAGGTCAGCCTTAGAAGGTGGGAGAAGAGACAGAGGTCTCTGACAGGTAGCAGTTTTTCCAGCCCGTTCAGGAAGATCGGGACAAAGTTACAAAAAGGTCTCTGACAGGTAGCAGTTTTTCCAGCAGCTAGAGATAACTGTCCTCACGACTGATTCACATATACATACTCTGAACGATCAATAACCAGCCTGAGGCTGGTATATATACCATCGAATTGTCTTAATATATATATCCGAAAATATTATACCACCTGCCTCAGCATTAAATCCTGCCCAACAAACTGGTTATTGATCACCCATACTCTATTGATCACATATAGATACTGAGTTATGATATGCTTTACCACTGTAAAAAAAGATACCAATATCTGTTATATCACCGTACATACACGGCTGTGTAGTGAATTTAGTAAAGCAACGGTCGGTGATGAAATTGTACCTTTGCCTCACGTCAAAGCTGTTTCGTATTTATGTTGGATGGATAAGGCCATTAACAGACTTACAGTTGGAAATTAAGATACAACTAACGTCAGTCAGTAAGAGTCGAGCACACCACTCATGGACCACAGGCTTCATTTAATATCTATGTACGAATCGTGAAACATGCCCGTCGCCTTTGAATCACAATGTATCCATCCAAAGAAAAGGCAGAATTCTTGATGAAGAATCAGCGGTGAGTACACGAGAAAATTACTGCTAACACAGGTAAAATCCTATTTTACGATTCAAATTGGAATGGCCATAAGGATTGATTGTGTGATTGATGGATACATATTGAATGAGGAGGATCATCCATCAAGAATTTATTATTATTCATCTAGAATTAATTCTATCTTTTGTTTTTTTGTTTTTTGGGATTGGTTAGAATCCGACAATGTAAATTTGGATAAAATCTCTATTTTCTGTTGTTTAACTTGTCTTTTTAATGTATAAATGGATTCAGCCCGGTGAAAAATCTTTGAAGCACTTTGAGGCACTCGAATTATACAAACTTAACCACTCAAATTTACAGATGCAACCATTCATAACAAAATTTAGAGAAAAAACAAATAAAAAAAATAACCAAAACACCTTAAATTAAAACGTTTACACTACTATTTTTAATTTAGAATGACCGCCGTGCCGTGCCTTGCCTCGCTTTGGTCGACTATTTATAAATAGTAGATTTAGCCCGAGCTCTGCTGGCACTGAGATGGTTCCATCGTCTGAAAATGTGTTACTCTCCACAGGGTCACTTGCGGAGGGTCAAACTCAGTTGGGGTCCGAATCTCAGCGCTGTTCAGGGCCACATTTGTCTCTTTTGTGCTTTTGAATGTGACTGGGTTTTGCACGGGTACCTTCATGTCATCTGATATCTTTCAACTCTTTCATTTTGCTTTATGGATGTGGGCATTCCACTTTTTCATAATTTGAGTAAAGTGGCCCATGATAAACATTTTGTCTCTCAGATTTCAATATTGTCTACCATTGTCATTATTTGATGAAATAATTATAATTGAGTATATATATAATTATAATACAATTGAGTATATAAATAATTATAATACAATTGAGTATATAAAGTACAATTGAGTATATATATAATTATAATACGTTAGCCTTATATTCCACAATAAATGTTTTGGCTTTTCCATCCCAAATAGACAGAAATGCCCACACCGAACCAATGGAATCTATGTTGACTAGGTATATTGGTAGGATATATATATATATATAACAAGAACTTCATATTAAAAAAAACCAATGGAATCTCTCTTTGAAATTTCTCTTGACATTAAAAAAAACCAATGGAATCTCTCTTTGAAATTTCTCTTGACAATGTATGAGTAGGACCTAATAGGATATATATATGTTCAATTATATATAGATATATATATTAAATAAAAACTTTATATTCCAAAAAAGAATATGCATAAGGTCTTTTGAGAGGACTCTTCAATCTAGACACTTTTAAAAAGGAAACGGGTGGCTACAAACTAGGCATTTGCTATCATTTTATCTTTTTTATTACATAGTATTAATTACAATATAGATATCAACAAAAATCTAATATCCAATTTCCAAAATACCATATAGATCGGTTCCTACCTAATCACTATAGGCTCTCTGCAATGCTTACCTAAGATAAACTAAATAACTAAAAGTGAAACTCCATGCTCTCGAACTCTTGCCCATCGTGTTCTGAATAGAGAAAGAGCCTATACAACAATCCAGTGCTTCTTTGGGAAGTTGATCTTCCTTTTGGTTTAGCTCATGATAAATATGTGTGAAAGACTTCCATTCAAACTCTTGAATAAGCCTACGAGTCTGAGACAACATGTTATAGTAAGATTTGCTTCACCTCATGCAATCTTGCACAGAGGGTCTTTTTCCATTTCCCTATGCAGACTTGAAATCCCTTTTTGCAAATCTTAGAGCTAAAAACATGATTTTTCCACATATACGTGCCCAGCCTATATCACAGCATGTGTATACGCAGGTTGCACCACTACAGCCCTCGTACATCGGTATTTATGCCGAAAATTAAAAAAATGGTGTCGGGTTTCCATGTCATGTCACTAGATCAATGATCTTTGGCCTTCCATATACTGGAAATGTTCTGACTCGACCTTTTAGTTCCACTTGAAGACTATAAATGGGCCAAAACCAAGCTATGGAAAAGAGGAGAAAGAATTCAACTTTGAGAGCAAAGTTACTCTGGAGAAATTATTCACTTCACATTGAGTCTGCATCCATTTGTCCTTTAAGTTTGAACACATTGTTCAACCCCCGAGATCTTCCCTTATTGATTAAGAACCTCATTGTCTCTCTTATATGAGTTTTCCTTTGGTGGAGGATTGAAGTGTTGGAGGCCCAGCTGGAAAGAACTTAGTTTCTCGGTTCTGAACCGTGTCAATGCGGAAGTTTGTAACTCATTCACTTCTATTGATTACATATTAATATAAATTCTCTTTTCTCATCCAATTGATATCTTGCAAATATTTGAATTGTTATTCCATGGGCATATTTGTTATGAATATTGATGGATTATGCTATTGAATGTGCTAAGATTATCTATTATCACCATATACTTGTGTTGCTTGGTTGTTGAGGACTAGTTGCAGGTATATTGCCTTAGGTCAAGTGCTCAATGGTGGAATTCATCAAACGTGTGGACGAAGTAGGCATTTTATCTTATCTTGCTAGCATATTTTTTTATATAGAATACTTGAGATTAGAGTTGATTTCTGCAGTCATTTTCGTCTGTTGTGGTTTACCCCTAGCCATAGAGAGATTTTCCTCATAACACAACATAGATTGCAAACATAAGATATCCACCATTGTTTTTCCATTTTCCCAATTGATAACAACTTGTGAGTCTCCCAAGACCTGTAGGTTATGTATCCCTCGTAAATTTGCAAAAATAAAGCAGAGCGTATAACATTAAGAATTATACCTTGGTTTTGGAGCCTAGTCTAGGGGCATATCTTATATAGAAGAAATGATGTGAATTTGCATGAAAAATCATGCCGACTCCACACCTTCGGGGATGACCCTGGACGACCCCATCTAAAAACCCCTAGAGAGTCTCATAATCCAGAGACGACATAGTAGGAAGCCTCAGTTTCCTCCTCTTGGGTTCACATTTAAATTCTTTTGAAAAAATTTCGATTAAACCAACAACTAAATCAACTAGGATATGTTTATCCCGAAACATATTCCTATTATGAGCCCACCAAATATAATAAACAAAATGATAGGGAAAGGAGTCATAACTTGCCATAGCGGCATCATTTAACCAATCTTGAACATAGAGGTCCAGACTATTATGATTCCCATACACTTGTGGATTAAAAATTTTGGCTAGGAGGCTCCATATAGGATACACAAAGGTGAAAAATAGTTTCCGCCTCATATCAACATAGAACACATATGTTGGGTCCAATCCATCCTCTTTTTATCAGGTTATCCCATGTTAACAATTTGTTCTTGAGTGCAAGCCAAAGGCTGGTTTTTTTATTTCAGTCCCCCCCGGCCCATGGAGCTTCCAAACTCATTCCCACCACCACATTGAAGGCCCATAGGGATTTGATTCCATTTGATCTTTGTATATGAGCTTGGTAGTGAACTCACCAGAAAATACAATATTTGACCAAACCAGGGAGTATTGGTCCTCTTCGACCAACTTGATATTCTTTGAGCATAACTTACCAATAGACATGTTCCATTCCTCAACATACTCACCGATCAATCCCATCTCGGCTTTTGATTTCGACCCACATGTCCCAATGCGATTATGAAATTGGGATTTGGCATCCCATAGGGAATAGATATCTTGGTTATAAATGATTATCTAAACATCATTAGAGAGTCTATAATCTGTGTAAATTATCATTAGAGAGTCTATAATCTGTGTCTGCTCCAACCCATAGATCCTCTCCAATTCAAACTTTCTTACCATTCCCAATCCTCCATACTGTCCAATTTCCCACTAAATGGAATGCATCTATGAAATATTTCCATATGATCAAGCTATTTTTGGATGAATTCATAGGTGTGCGAAACCAGTCTTCAATAGAGAGATTTCCCAAGAATTTAGATTGCATTACAAAGCATCACATTCTAGGTAATCCTCCAAAGGCTTTTATTTGCAAGAGTTTGACTAAATAAACAAGGATTTTTTGTCCCCCAGCCCCCCGTGCTCTTAGGATAAGATAGAAAGGACCATTTTACCAAAGGGACTCCATCATGTTCATGACTACATGATCAAAGGAATTGAAAACCTTTTTTTCGAATCTTAGTCAAAATTCCCTTCGAAATTTTTTCAATAGAGGTCCAATAGACTGATATATTTTGAAACACCAATTTAATAAGGATCAACCTTTCTCCTATGAAAAACCACATGTTAACCCACAAAAAAATTTGGGCTTCAATTTTTTTGTACAACCACAACCATTCCTTAAAACCATAGTTATTTAGCTTAGGATTGAAGCCCATGTACTTAAAGCCCTCTTTTACACTTTCTCTTGGGAAGGGTAGAGCGCTTTCTAGGATAGGAGTCAAATATTCTTGAGGGAATGAATAGTGCACACACAACCTCAACCCATTTATTTCCATCCCCATAGCTCGACATAAGAGGTCTAAGATGCATATGATACATTGGAATTCTTGAAGAGAACCTACACCAAACAGGAGGACATCATCGAAAAGGAGGTGAGAAACAATTTCAGTGGGAGAGACCTTAAGTCCTTTCATATTTCCTTGACTCTTTTCTTTAATCATTATTTTACTGAGCCCTTCCACAACCAAGAGGAAAAGAAAAGGGGAAAGAGGGGACCCCTATATAATCCCCCACGAATCTCCCAAGAATTTGGAAGGGGGTTCATTGATCAAATATGAAAAGGAGGCAAATTGAATGAACCTCAATATCCAATCGATAAAGGCAAGTTTCATCCCCATTTAAATTAATACCAAATAAATCAATGTCCAACTTAGTTTGTCGTAGGCGTTAGAAAAATCAAGTCAAGCGAGACTAAGGGAATTTTGGATGTTTTAATAGAGTGCATCACCTCTTGAGCTAGTGCCACTGCATCGTGAATTTTGTGCTTAAAGAGGAATCCAAATTGTTCCTAAAAATGATTTCACATAGGATAGGTTTAATCCTATTTGCTATGATTTTTTATACCACCTTATACACCATGTAATAGCATGAAATCAGACGATAGCCATTGAATTCAATTGTGTCATTTTTGGGAGGAATAAGGGATGAGAACATTGAGTTCGTTGCACCCAAAAATTTCTCACTTCGTTTGGATTCCATACCACCTTCAGAAGATCGTCTTTCAATAGTTAAAAAAAACTCATATAAAATTCAACTGAAAATTTGTTCAGACCAAGGATTTTTCCTTTCTTCATGGAGAAGAGGGTCAATTCTAGCTCAACTTCCAATGCTTCATTCATCTCTTTAGTGAAGACCTTTGGGAACAGTCTGAGAACTTCTGAAAATTCCTCGATAGGACAGATGGTCGACTCCTTGAATAAGGATCTAAAATGAATCTTGTCCACTTATTCCTTTTCCTCAAAAGTCTTAGCCAATATCCCATCTTGTTTGGAAACCTCCCATATTGAGTTTAGATTTTTCTAGAAATTGGCATACTTGTGAAATTGTTTTGTGTTATTGTCTCCTTCAGCAAGCCAAAAAAATCATATTTTTAACCTCCAAGTAACATCTTCCTTAGCCATGAGGTCCATTAGTGGCTTCAGGGAAGATGCCTCCTCATCTGAGAAAATACCAGATCTATTGGCTTTGAAAATGGAGTCCATCTTGAACACAGTCTCCTTAAGTGATGCTTGGGACCATTGATTAAAATTCAACGCCCACTCATTTGTAACTTTTTTAACATTCTACAAGTTTTCGTGGAACTGCTACATAAACAATGAGACAACTTCATTGTGAAGGTGAATCCATGTTGAATAGACTAATTTCCTACAATATTCTTCTGTTATCCATAAATTATTGAACTTTAGGGGAGCTATAGACTTTCGCTCTTTGGATTCAATTTTCATAAAAATGGGAAGGTGGTTTGAAAGGCCTCTAGAGCCAATCCAAGTTTTCAAAGTCTAGGGACGTTCCACTATGGATTCAAAATTCAAGAATATATCTAGGTGTTTAGAAACCCCTTCCTCACCTTTCCTTCCATTCCTCCAAGTAGGGAAGATATTTGGAGGCTCAAGATCTACTAGGTGAAAATATTCTAAGAGGTGCAAAAATAATCCTTCCAACGGGCCTCTACGAGGGTGAAAGCTCCAAAATTATCTAAGGGATAAGGTGAATTTAAGGTTTCCCCCAAGGATGAAATTATCACCAATAAGGACTTCAGAGGAAGCCAGTTCTTCCCAAAAGCATTTTTTGTGCATATAAGGGCTACAGAGATTCATTATATGGAAAGAAGAGGCCAAATACCATACTTCCAAGTCAACCAAAATACCAAAGTTCATAAAAGAGGTAGATTCAACCTTTAGTTCAGGACTCTAGGATGTCATGAGAACCCCAAAGTGACCTTTTGAATCAAGAGACAAAAATGACTAATCCTTAAGCCAAGGAAAAAGAGTTTGTGCGGCCTTAGAGATGATGGACATAGTTTCTTGGAGCAAGATAACATTTGGAGCGTAAATTTTCACCATTATTTTGAGAGCTATCATATTAGTGGCAACCCCAAGCCCATGAAAATTGAAATACATGTAGATCACAATTTACCCTTAACACAAACATTCCTTGCTCTAAGGGACCGGATAATAGTGGTTTTCTTACCACTTCTAATATCCTTTTTTTCTTGTGATTGAGCCAAATAATGGTGAGATTTTCATCTCACCTGGGGTCCAACCGTCTTCTCCATAGAAATACCCCCTCTAATGGTTCCATCCACTTTTGGTTTTAGTTGGGAGAGAAGTAGATACCTAAAGAGAACGAAGGGATAGCACAAATTTTTAACCCAAAATATTTTGAAATTACAAGTTGTCTCTGAATACCCTCCCCTTTACTAGAATCTGTAACAATTCCATGAGACAAAGTTGTTATCACTGAAATTTCGTCTGCACATGGCAACAAGAACTCTGCATCATCAAAACAACGATGAAGTCATTCACGGCACTGAATTAATTTCACAGCACTCCAGAAGGGCCAAAAACTATACAAAGTAACCAAAAATTGAAGGGCGCTTTACAACAGTTTGGTGCACGCGTGCAAGCACAGGACAAAAACGTGTTATTAGCGCATGCACGCTCGACGCACGGCTGTCAACACAAAAACCCACGCATCTGCTAAAACGACGCATTAATTGAATAGGTCGGCCTCCCAACCGCTTACGGACCGACTCCCAAGTTGATTTGACTCTCAAATCAGAGCCAGATCCGCAAAATCGGTGGGTTAATGACCTAAATAAACCCTAAAAGGGTCCTTGTTCACACTTTGAGAAGGTTACGTGACCGCCCGAGGAGCTGCTATAAAAGGCCGTGAGGATACACTATTTTGGCAAGGAATTCTAAGCACCGTTATGCTGTTCAGATGGTTAAGGGCTCACCCTTTAACAACAACCCATCAATTGCATCACCGAGAGTTCTTTCACTGCTATGCTAAGTTCTTCACATTTGTAAGGAAAGCAAACTGTGTGAGGGCCCCAAAGAGCCTTCCGTTGGGGGGAGAAGGAACCTCTGGTCTCTTCCTTCAGCGTGCTCCGGTTTCATTAATACACCAGCCTGAAACCATTGGTGACCCCTGTGTTTTGTGTTTGATGTTTGTTGTTTATTTTCGCAGTGTTATTTGTTTTCAGTTGATATTAGATTATAGTTCGTTTTGTTTCCTTTAACCCTATGCTCCACATCTGTTCTGCCCTACTAGACCCAACAGGGTATGCAAGCACTCTCTATTTGCTCACCTGGTGACCATTTGAACGCGAACAGACTGACGACTCCGCTGGGGAGTTAGGTATCAAATCCTCCCTCATTTGGGTTTATTTTGCTTTCCTTTTGGTTTTATTAACTTGCAGGGACACAAACCGGCCTCTGCCGACCTGCTAACCAGTCGATTCACAGGAGAATCGAAAGAAATCCATCCGGAGTTTCTTTCTCAGTAACTTATCACAAGCGCGCGGGTATTCCACCCCACAGACGCGCGCATGCACTTTGGTTCTTAATACGGTCCGCGCGCAGGCGCCACACGCGCCTATGTCTATACTAAAGGCCGCGCATTGGAACTAAATTTTTCATTGTAAGGTTTTGGATGTGGGGAAAGTCAGTTTCCTTCTCAAGAATGATGTTATGCATGCTCTAAATACTGCACCACTTAGACCCCTCAACTTATAAAGGGGA
>ML777176.1:332853-407963 GCA_009831015.1 Picea engelmannii | reverse complement strand
TTAACAACAACCCATCAGCTGCATCACCGAGAGTTCTTTCACTGCTATGCTCAGTTCTTCACATTTGTAAGGAAAGCAAACTGTGTGAGGGCCCCAAAGAGCCTTCCGTTGGGGGGAGAAGGAACCTCTGGTCTCTTCCTTCAACGTGCTCCGGTTTCATTAATACACCAACCTGAAACCATTGGTGACCCCTGTGTTTTGTGTTTGATGTTTGTTGTTTATTTTCGCAGTGTTATTTGTTTTCAGTTGATATTAGATTATAGTTCGTTTTGTTTCCTTTAACCCTATGCTCCACAATTGTTCTGCCCTGCTAGACCCAACAGGGTCTGCAAGCGCTCTCTATTTGCTCACCTAGTGACCATTTGAACGCGAACAAAAGTATTAGGAACTTGTGTTTATGCACGAAAAACCTCATCATGCGACAAAGAGGCATTTGATTTCATAACACTCATCTTAGGACTAGAGGGGACATCCATAGCCATAATCGAGAATGGTGGGAAGGGATTCAAAAGTGACCTAGGGATAGGGGAATCATTTTGAATATCCAAAGCTCTGACTGAAGAAATAATAGGGGGACATAGGGGCTTACAAATCATAGCTTCCAGAGAATTAGTCAAGCAAGGCCTTAACTGCAAATCTTGCCCCAACGAGCCTAATCCCTTCTCAGATGGATGAGTCGATGGGTGGTCTATCTCTATCAATTGTTCCACTTTGTGAGTCTCCAAATGCACTGCCATTGGTTTCCATACCTTTTTTAATGGAATCCACATTCTAGAGGGTAAACATAATCGGTCCAGAGTGTGTCCAACCTTATGGCACCTGAAACAATATCCACCAATAATCTATTCTTTGTAACTAAGTAAATCCCTCAACAACCAATTCAATTTCTTCAAGTAATCCTTCCTTCAAATTGACCTCCACCTGCACCCAAGCCCACCCGCAATCCGTCTTGGTATTCCAACCGTTTTCCAACCTCAAAAATCTACCCACTTTGTTTCTAATGTACTCCAGGATATTTTCATGCCAGAACATCATCAGAAGGCCGAGAAGAATAACCCACACTAACAAAGAAGAAATTGGTTCACATTTGGGGTCAAAATGAATTCCACATTCTTGAAGAACCAAACCCGAAGGACCCTAACTTCAGTATCACTTAAGTATTGAAGACATATATTCTAGGGATTTGAAGAGGAAACATAACCAGCCCCTATATAAAACATGAAAAATCAGCCTATATCCAAGTACTAGAGTCTATGATTCATCCATCCATCGCTTAAGAAATTCGGGGTGGATAGTCTTATAGAAAAAGTGGCCCACAACTACTTTTCCCAATAAGTCTAGAGTACTTTCCATCGAGACGTTTTCCCCTACCACCATCCTAAATTTTCCCTTGCGATATTGAATTCACCTTTGTTTCGTCCTCACGGGAGGGGTATTCGAGCGAGATGGTTCCTAAATACGGGGTGGATCAGTGTGTGAGGTTAGTGGTTCTATAAATTGAGATGTGGGCTTACATACCCAACACTTACATTGTTCTTGTTGAGTAACTTTTGTAACATGTAAGTGTTGGGTATGTGTTATATTCTTTGCATGACCAAACCTAGTATATTCGTTGCATCAGATGCGTGGGGGGGTCGCTTGGTGGTTGGAGGGGTTAGAGACCCCAAATTTGTTTTTGGCGATTTTTTAGCTGTTTTTCAGCACATGATTTCAGTTGATGGTTTTCTAATTTTGGTTAAGGAATCAAGGTTGTAGACCAATCTGGGTCAATGGATTATATATGTTGTAAATAATGAATATGGATGATGAATAATAATTAGAGGTGTGACTCTAAACAAGTTGTTGGTTTTCCCAGTTTGGGTTTCCAGGGTAAAATCTCTATGTAATGTGTGTGTGTGTGTGCCATTATATCTTTTCTATTTTTATTAAGAATTTATTCCCAATAACTAATTGTACAAGGTTAAAACCTACATTTGGTATCAAAGCAATTATTGGGTTTAGGGGGACGCCTTAGTGGTCAAGGGTTTGGCTTGAGTCTATGATAAATCGTGTTACAGTGGGAGCTCTGCAGTATCGATTCTTGCGGTGAAAAGAAATGGCAAGCAGTTCAAAAATAAAGATTGAGAAATTTAATGGGCAAAGTTTTGAGCAAGGATAATTTTAAGGATGGAAATTTATCTCAGAAGGTAGAAACCTTGGTGAATATTACTAGTTGTTAATATGAAAAGTATAAAAATTTTGGCGATATTTTTCTAAAAATATTCAAATTTCTAATTATTTTATATATTTTCTATAAAATTTGGGCTACTCTTTTTTTGTAAGGAAAGACTATTCTAATATAAACACAATGTACAACTATGCTTGATTAGAGTCAGTTTCCAGAGACACCATGATAGTCTCATGTAATCAAAATGAGGCTGAAGAGTATGTCTTCCCTAGAGGGGAAACTAGGCTTTAAAAAACATAATAATTTTGACAATTTGTTGTATATAAAACCCATAATGCCGTGTAGATTTACGAAAACATTTCATAACAAAAAACCTAATAAAAGAGGACTAAAAATATGAAAAGAGGATTAACTCTTGGCATTGTGAACCTAGGGAGAGGACATACCTCCTTCGTCCAACTAAACTATAACATAAGGGGTTCCATATTGGTTTGCAACCGAAGGATGGAAGATTCCACTGTGGAGTTGGAAAATCCATGTGACCATAGAGAGAATATATGCATTATGTTCTTCCAAGGTCTCCATTATGTGCTTGAGCTACCTGAATTCATCTTCCTTGGGAATCATCCCCAGAGACACCATTGTCTTAGTGTGCCAATAGAACTCTAAGGTCGTGGAAAACTTTGAATTCCATGTTCTAGTGCAATCCATATTAGGAATTAAACCATTAACTTGTTGTTTAATTTATTGATCATCCTTGAACTCATGAACAAGCCTAACTTCCTCCTCCAACGTTGGCATTGTTTCATGATCCTCCCCAGGAACATAGTCATCCCAGAAATCAACAACATCCATAGTTTCTCATGCTCCTCATGATAGACCAAGGGTGGAACAAGGCTTAGTCCTCATGGTGCCATGAGGAAGAGAATGAGAAACACCAGAGAGATAATATTAAAAATGGAAAAAACAAGAGTCACATAAATCAAACAGTATGACAACATAACAACCTTCATAGCTCCCTTCTTTATGTAATTCCACTTAAGAACCAACATTACTTCTCTCTACGAGTGTTCCCTAATTTCTTGGCTTATCCTAGTCATGATGATCATCATAATACTTGGATATGGATGAAGCATCAACCTCATATGAGAGCTCAACCTTGTCATCCTCTCGGAATCCACCATTAGCTTCATTAACGAGATTGCCTACAGTTGAAGTACCATATCTATGCTAGCCTTCATGCTTGCTTGCCTTTTTTTTTTCAACATTAACAACCATGATGTTGCACTCTCAATGAGGATTATGTTCTTTCATGTCATGTGTACATGTAGTTGCCACCTATGGCATGGGATGGTGTGTCGACATCCCATCAACCTCATTGTCAAGTGAGCTTGAAAGCACCCCATCCAGGGAAAATTTGGGCTATTTTTAAGGTAAAGTAATTTTCTTCTATAAAATTTGCATGAATCACTTTTAGAAAAAATGGAAATTGGCAAATCTTTTTTTTTTTGGAAAACGCATGGGAAATTAATCCATGGGAGAAATACAACCCCTAAAATTTTCCCTAGTTTTGAGTTGTGGAAGCTTAAGATGGAATATCTATTGGTGTAAGAAGATCAATGGATCACTATGGATCTAGGTACCGCACCCTCAGGAATGTCAAGAGAATACTAGGCAAAGTTGGATTGGAAGGAAAAGAGCACAATCAAGTTTTGTCTCTCAAATTCAGTGTTATTGAATGTGTCAGGGGAAGCTATAGCCAAGGAATTATGGAATAAGTTACGGGTTTTGTATCAGTCTAAGTCCCTAGTAACCAAATTGTTCATGTGCAAGAAGTTCTACAACCGAAGGATGAAATATGGAGACACGGTGATAGAACATTTGAATTCCTTGAATAGTGTGGTAATTAAGTTATTATTTGTTGATATTAATATTTCTAATGAAGATAAGTGTATTGGTTTATTGTGCTCTTTACCAGACCCGTGGGATAGTCTAGTTGTAGTCATAGGCAGTAATAAAACTACTTTAATTTTGAATGATGTGGTCCCATCCTTGTTTTCAGAGGAGATGAGGATAAAAAACATGGAAATCCAAAGCACATATGCCTTATTTTGATGTCTGACATTTTCATTTCAAGTTTATTTAGTTTAGTTTTCTTTTATTTTCATGGTTTGGTTAGCTTCAACTCTTCCTTTCCTTTTGTAAAGGTTGTTCTCATCTTTCAAATTGACTGTTGATATTTCATGGGCTATTTTGACTCCCTCATTTGGCCTAAGGATTAATTTTTGAGTTTGAATGTGGGGTAAGACCAACTCTGGTTATACAATGAAGAGATTCTTACAAGTTGTAGAAAATACGATTGATGGGTTGCTATGTCTGAATTATTTTCATGAAGTTCTTGGATTTTGATATTGACTAATAGTTATGGGAGAACACATGTGCCTATAGACAAGTGCACTAGCAATATAAGAGTTAAGTAAAGTGTCTATCTATTTTTTTCTTTAAACTCCATCCACCTCACATTACTTAGCATGCTAATTATTCTTTACCTACATTAAGGGAGTTGGGGGTCTAAGATATTGATTGATGATTTATCCTTGGGGATGTAATTTGTCACAATTGATAATCTCATTGATTTTGTACTTTCAGATATTTTTCATTATACTTTTGATTTATGATACTTCTTTGACCTTTTTTTATGAGATTGACAGGTTTTGTTTTGATCCTTTACACTAATTGGTTGTAATAGATTTGATATATTATTTATCTTATTTGAATGTAAGGCTTGATGTCTCATATTATGCCTTGAATGAGTTTTCTTTTAAGGACTTCCATAATTCTTATGCTCTGGTTTCAAATGTCATCTCATGACATCATTGATAAGTATTTGGTTTCTTGAATGAATAACATATTGACATCTTTGCATTATCTTTCTTATGCATTATACCTAAGGAATTGATTCTTTTAATTTCCTCATTTTTGAACAATCCTTTCTCTTTATCTCTTTTTCCTTTGATGAGTAAAATGGTGATGGGAAGGAATCTAAATTTTGTAATGTACTATCAAGTATCGTCTTCCTTGTGTAGAAAAGTTTATTCTTATTGTGGTTCCAGGGATAGGGTTGCCAAGTCACTTTCTTACTAGATTATTTTGTTGTTTCAAGTCTTCAAGAATATCATGTGTAGCTGGTCACAAATCATAGAGGGAACTCCAGAGAAAGGCTTCTAGTGATCTGGATTTTATGAGAAGAATGAAATGAATACATATTATTAATAGATGATTAACACATAATAACAGAGATACAATAAAATTGGCTTTCTATTCAAAAAGGAAATAAGATGAAACTGTAAAATGCAGCGGAAAACAAGCTAGTTGGAATGGTGGCGGATTATCTCTGAGAAGAGATATAACGGTTGTGCTCATTCGAAAGAAGATGATTACAATGAGGATCTTAAGGCCTTTTTACAATAAACAGGAGTGTCAAAAACCCCAAGCATTCAAACTTGTAACCCTAGGAGATGAAGCGCCAAAAGTCATGTGGACCCCATTTGGGTAAGTCAATACATCAACCTCCCGAGTCGTAACTTTTGCATACGATCTCTGTTTTAGGTGTACGATAGCCTATTGGAAAGATATATCCGAGGACTAAAATTTTTGATGAAAATTCCATGATGAAATTTTCTGATGGAAGATACCCAAAAAAACCGTTGATTAGGGCCTCAAAATGGCTTCGGAAGTTCAGGACCCGAAAAACTGCTAAAAATAATAAATTACAAAAATTGTCAGAAAGTTGTTTTGAGCCAGCTGGAAAAGGTGGGTGGCCACCGATATCCACCTGGATCATCTAGTTAATGAAAAAATATCAAAAACTCAAGTATGCCTTGGGAAACCCCATATTTCTCTACTTGACTACTTTAATCTTGTAATGCTTATGGGAATACCTTGATCATGTTCCTCTTGGAAAATATTTTCTCTAATTGAGATATTGATCCTTACTGACCCCAACATTCAGAATTCAACCTTGTCTTTCTTGAACCCCAACCAAATTTTATTTTATCACCATATACATTATTTTGTGTTTTCACTTCCATTCCAAGGCCTGAATGTTATTGCATTTTAATTTTTTTCTCGAAACCTAATCCATGGCTGGAACCTTGTGTCTTATATGGAACCTTCATACTTATTGGGAACCTTGACCATTTGAATTACCTTATCGATATCTTGCCCATTGGGAGATGTCTTACCATTTTCTCAGTGTTGCCACTGAGATCGGAAGCTCGAAAGGATATTCGTTCCACTTGTTGAGAATCTCCTCATTGAAAATTTAGATTGATTTTCTCATCCTAGTTACCAAAACCTGAAACTAGACGAGCCAATCAGATTTATCTTAACATGAAGGATCCATCAAAGTTTTCATTTCGAGTTTTATTTTCCACGAAGCCTATCGGATTTCATTTCCCGCATCCCTATCCCGTGATCCAATTAGATGATCTCCATTATATCTTTGGGTTATCGGATTACTTCACTTTCCTAGTTTCTTATTCTTCCTAACCATTGGATTCTGAAGTTGATCAGACTTCAACCATCACGTTTTCCCTTTAATATTTCTCTTTGATTGGATTGACATATTCTGTATGTCAGGCTAGCGCAAAATTCCCTTTCATCCTATGGGTCACCCTTTATGGTGTTGACGTGGCATTAACGTGTCATGTAGCATGTCATCCCTTTTCCTATTTCCTGCTCGCTATTTTTCTTGCCCAAATTCATGCGATATGGATCTTGGTATGATGTGTTTACTTGACTCACCATCTGGTTATTTGAATTTTTCATGATAAGATTTGTTTTACGTTTTGATCTCTAGGTACAAAACATTGCTCGGTGATGGAAACTTGAAGCATGCAGAACCAAGCCTATTTTTTCCTAACCTTGTCTAGAATTTATTTTGTATGTATGATTTGTATAGAATTGTTTGTTTTATTTTATTCCTTATATTTATTTATTTTATTTTCAAAATCTACCCATAGTTTTAATCCCACTCAATCCAATAATTACTATTACTTTGGGAATTAATTTTTACAATGAGGATTAAATTTACCTAATGTGCATTTCCCCAAAAATCCCCAAGTCCTGGAATTGTATTTCACTATTTATTTATGGATATTTTTATTACATTTTCCCAAATTCCTCATAGAATTAGATGTTGAAATAATGTAACTGCAAAGTGTATTATTATTGTGGTATTATTCATTAGATCAATCCCCTATTGCAAATTGATCATGTCGGCTATTGTAAAAGGCCAAATCCCCTTTTCTGAATTGGTCAAAACATAATTGTAATAGGAAGAATAAGAAGTCGGCCCCAGAATATATTAAAGAGCCCCCATAATATATTAAAGGTGGTTATAACCACCCAGAAGAAGAAGTCGGCCCTGCTAGTGAAGAGACACTTCCACACATGCCAGAATTGTATAAATAAGGAGGCTAGTGCCTCACTTAGACACACACTCACTTGTTCATTGAGAGACAAGTTGCAGAGCTGCATTTGGAGAAGAGAGAGAGAGAGAGGCGCACATTCTTGGGAGAGGAATTTCTGTATTTGTTTGAGTTATCTCTTGGCATTGTATTGATTATCTATAATAAGGAAATTTTGCTGGGTTTTCTCCCCCATGAGGGTTTCCCAGGATAAATGATGTGTCTCTTGTGATTATGCATTTCTCAGTGATCCTATCTTATGCTATTTTTATCTAATGAAATGCAAATAACTCTAATAATAGATTAAACCTTAACATGGTTTCAGAGCTAAGATGAAGAGAGCATATTTCACAAGAGAAAGTGAAAAACATCATTGTTATCGTGCATGCAAATTAGGGAATTTTTTTGATGAAGTATTTCATCCCTAAAACCATCTAGAAAAGTGTGCCCTTCCTCAAGGATCACTTTGGCATCCTCAACGCAACTTTTCAGTGGCTAGATCTCCCGAACATTGAAACCCTAGTTTCACAAAGTACCAGAAGTACAAAAAAACCAAAGTACCAAAAGTACCGGAGTACCAGAGGTACCAGAAAACTAGAAGCACCAATCCAGAAATCCAAAGATAAAGTCTGGAGGGGTAAAAGTTGGATTTTCTCAGATCCAAACACACCAGGCTACTCGCCTCAACCAAGCACACCTCTTTGTAATTTCAGAATTTGATTTTGAGAATTTTCATTTTTTGGACATTTTCCTAGCTCCAGGTAAAATATGTCTGCAAGCACTAAGCTTGTTGACAAGCTAGAAGGTGTGAAAAACTTTCGTGCGTGGAAGTAAGAGTACCAGAAGTACTGGAGTACCAGAGGTACCAGAAAACTAGAAGCACCAATCCAGAAATCCGCAGATCAATTCTGGAGGGGTAAAATTTGGATTTTCTCAGATCCAAACACACCAGGCTACTTGCCTCAACCAAGCACACCTCTTTGTAAGTTTAGAATTTGATTTTGAGAATTTTCATTTTTTGGACATTTTCCTAGCTCCAGGTAAAATATGTCTACAAACACTAAGCTTGTTGACAAGATAGAAGGTGTGGAAAACTTTCGTGCATGGAAGTACAGTATTGGTGTCATTCTTGAAGAGAATGACCTAGCAAGATTCGTCAAAGAAGAAGTGTCAGAACCCGACGATGTTGTAGACAAAGAAAAGCATCAAAAGGAAACGATCAAGTCCAAAAGAATCATTGCAGATTCAATCGAATATCACTTGATCCCTTATGTGTCATCAAATAAGACTCTGAAAGAAATTTTTGATGCCCTAAGAATACTATATGAAGGAAATAACATAAACCAGAAGATGAATCTAAGAACTCAGCTCAAGAATACAAGGATGCAGAGAGGAGAATCAATCCAAGAATATTTCTCCAGAATATCCCAATTCAAATAAAAACTAGAAGCGATCAAAGATGCTATAGATGAAGAATAACTTATAATGATGTCCCTTAATGGTCTTACAAGACCTTCATATGCATTCATCCAAACGATTTGTTCCAGAACGAAGAAACTAAAATTTTATGGTCTATGGGAAGAATGCATTCAAGAAGAAACAAGAGTAGCTAACTGTGAGGCTTTACTAGAAAGATATGAAGATCAAGCCCTAGATACTCACACCAAAGGAGGAAGAAAGAAGTCTTACTTCCATAAATAAACTCATAAAGAGTCTGACCCCCAAAACAAATTCAGTCATAAAGAATCTCATCCAAAGAGATTCCAAAAGAAAGGACAACAAAAGGAAAGAGATTACTCATCTGTCCAATGCTACCATTGTGATAAGATGGGACATATTGTGAGATATTTTCCAGCAAGACGAGAAGAATACAAGAGGAAAAATAAGGGGCACCATTCCCATGCAGTTGAAGATGAAGAGCCACCCGCAAAGATGTTAAGAGAACAAATTAAAGACTATGTCTTAATCTCAACCCTCTCAAGATCGGTAACACCTGGAGAGGACACTTGGCTCATTGATAGTGGTGCCTCCAAGCACATGACAGGACAAAGAGATATTCTCTCTTGCATTTCAGAAAAAAGTTTTCTCAGAAAGTGACACTTGGAGATGATTATCAATACCCTATCAAGGGAGTGG
This sequence comes from Picea engelmannii, assembly GCA_009831015.1. Lineage (NCBI taxonomy): Eukaryota > Viridiplantae > Streptophyta > Pinopsida > Pinales > Pinaceae > Picea > Picea engelmannii. The sequence continues at coordinate 398,189 of ML777176.1, read as the reverse complement.
GAAAATCAAACTACAAGCTTAACTCAGGGAAGTCAATGAAGATGACGAACATACTCTATGTACCAGGTTTAACAAAGAACCTACTGTCCATATCATCTTATAAAATAAAGGCTTTAGAGTTGCCTTTATAGATGGAGAAGTTCTTATGTGGGCTAAAGGAGAAACCTTGAAAGAAGTAATTGCCATTGGAAAAGAAGAAGGTGGCTTGTATAAGATAAAGGGTCACTTAGAAGCTGCCATGACCCACGCTATCGAGAATCCATGTGAACTTTGGCATAGAATATTATCCCACATCAACTACAAGGCGCTACCATATGTATGCAAAGCAGTCACAAGTCTAACAGAACTCAAGGTTGACCATGAAGGCGTGTGCAATGGATGTGCACAAGGGAAGAACATCAAGAACCCTTTTCCGAAGAGAGACAACAAAGTAGAAGGAGTCCTAGAACTCATTCATTCAGATGTGTGTGGCCCAATTCCATCATCCTCCATCAGTGGGTATGTATACTATGTATCTTTTATTGATGATTATTCTCATAAGACCTGGTTGTACTTTTTGAAATCAAGACCTGGTTGTACTTTTTGAAATCAAAAGATGAAGTGTTCAGTAAATTCAAGGAATTCAAATCCTTGATAGAGAATATTTCTGAAAGAATGATCAAGATACTCAAGTTAGATAAGGGAGGAGAATATGCCTCAAAAGAGTTTGTGAACTTCTGCAAAGATGTTGAGATCAAGAGGGAGCTCACCACTCCCTACAATCCTCAACAAAATGATGTAGGAGAAAGAAATAATAGAATGATAATGGAAGTAGTGAAGACCATGATCCATGATCAAGATCTTCCTATGTGTGTATGGGAAGAAAGACACCTTAGGCAAGATCTTCCCATAAGAGAAAGCTAGCTTGGGCAAGGGAGCTTATTCAAGATGGAGAGAAGTATGGTGTTCCTGAAGGAACCATGAGACAGGTGAAGAGACCTAAGCCATTCTCCAGTTATATGGATTTGATGTGTGATCTCCTAGAGAAGGAGCCTACCTGCTTTGAAGAAGCCTTTCAGAAGAAAGAAAGGGTCGATGCCATGATAGAAGAATACCAATCCATAATAAAGAACGATGTATGGGAAATAGTTCCCAGTCTGAAGAGAAAGGATGTGGCATCTTCCAAATGGCTCTTCAAAATAAAATATGCTACCGATGGAAGCATTGAGAAGTGTAAAGCAAGATTTGTCGCTCGTGGATTTTCTCAAAAGGAAGGCATTGACTATGAAGAGACATTCACTCCTGTAGCCACATACACTTTGATCAGAACCATCATAGACCTTATAGCTAAGATGAAGAGGAAATTACACCGGATGGACGTAAATACAACTTTCCTAAATGGTGTAATCGAAGAAGAAGTGTATATAGAGAAACCTCAAGGATTTGAAGTTGAAGAAATGAAGTCTCATGTCTGTAAGTTGAAGAAGGCTATGTGTTGATTGAAGCAATCTCCTAGAGCTTGGTATGGCAGGATAGAAAACTTTATGACAAGCTTGGGATTTACCAAGGGTAAATAAGATTTTAACCTCTACTTCAAGGTTATGAACGATGAGCCAGTAATATTGTTGTTGTATTTGGATGACTTATTCTTAACTGGAGAAGAAAATATCATCACCAAATGTAAGAAGAAGCTCACTTCAGAATTTGAGATGAAAGAAATTGGCCTAATACATTATTTCTTAGGTATTGAGGTATGGCAGAGTCCAGAGAGGATCTTCCTTAACCAAGGGAAGTATGCAATCAAAATCCTGAAGAGATTTGACATGTTGGAGTGTAATTCCATGAATACACCCATGGAATCGAAGGTGAAGCTACTGGTCAACACTTCGTTAGAATTGATTGATGCCACACTATATAGACAAATCATTGGATTGTTGATGTACCTGACGAACACCACACTAGATATTTATTTTGTCATGAACACCTTGAGTCAGTTTCTGGTAGAACCCATAGATGTTCACCTAGTTTTTGCAAAACATGCGATGAGGTACCTTAAGGGTACATTATATTTTGGTCTCAGCTATGATTGAGATCATGATTTCACACTGAGTGGATACACCAATTCAAAATGGGCTAGAAGTGTTTCTGACAGGAAGAGCACTTCAAGATGTTGTTTTAGTTTTGGATCAGCCATGATCTCATGGCAGAGTAGGAAGCAATCCAACATTGCTCTCAGTACAATGGAAGTAGAATACATTGTTGCGTGTTCTGCCAGCTATGAAGGCTATATGGCTTCGTAAGTTATTGACTGGTCTATTCGACCTAGATATGGAAGCAACCACGATCATATGTGACAACCAAAGCTGCATAAATATGAAAGAGAATCATGTATTTCATGACAAGTCGAAGCACATAGATATCTGATATCATTACATCTGTGACATGGTGCAAAGAGGAGCCATAAAGATTCAATATGTTAGCACATATGAATAGGTTTCCGATGTGTTGACCAAGCCTCTATCTCATGTAAAGTTTGAGCACTTTCAAGATAAGCTTGGTATAGTCCGAAAGGACCTCCCTCGAAAGGGGGAGTGGTGTTGTGTTTAGATATGCCAGTCTAGCACTGTGCATCTAGCTTAATTGTTGTGATGTAAAGCCATTCTAGTAGTGTGATTCCATCTTTATCGTTGTGGTGAGATATGCCTAGTACTGTTCTTCCAGCTTAATTGTTGTGACGTAAACCTTGTCTAGATTGTTGTGTTGAGATATGCCTAGTACTGTGCTTCCAGCTTAATTGTTGTGACATAAAGCCAATCTAGATTGTTTTGTTGAGATGTGCCTAGTACTGTGCTTCCAGATTAATTGTTGTGACGTAAAGCCAGTCTAGTACCGTGCTTCCAGCTTAATTATTGTGACGTAAAGCCAACCTAGTACTGTGCTTCTAGATTAATTGTTGTGACGTAAAGCCAGTCTAGTATTGTGATTCCATCTTAATTGTTGTGTAATGTGCCAGCCTCATGCTATGATGATGAGCCAACCTTGTGTTGTGATGATGAGACTAGCCTCATGCTGTGATGATGATTTATTAGTTTTATACTAATCCATATTGATGCAAATGATGATTTCATTCCACTGAGAATGACAATGTTGCCGATGAGAAAACCTTCTGATGATTTATAGATACGTCAGTCAGTGTTCCAAGATGTTGTTGATGATGTTGTCCTCTCTCTCACTTGATGTTTTTGTAGAATACCCTTCTTGTTAAGGGGGAGTGTTGAAATAATGTAACTGCAAAGTGTATTCTAATTAGTATTGTGGTATTATTCATTAGATAAATCCCCTATTGCAGATTGATCATGTCGGCTATTGTAAAAGAACAAATCCCCTTTTGCAAATTGGTCAAAACATAATTGTAATAGGAAGAATAAGAAGTCGGCCCCATAATATATTAAAGGTGGTTATAACCACCCAGAAGAAGAAGTCAGCCCTGCCAGTGAAGAGACACTTCCACACGTGCCAGAATTGTATAAATAAGAAGGCTAGCACCTCACTTAGACACACACTCACTTGTTCATTGAGAGACAAGTTTTAGAGCTGCAGTTGGAGGAGAGAGAGAGAGAGAGAGAGAGAGAGGTGCATTCTTGGGAGAGGAATTTCTGTATTTGTTTGAGTTATCTCTTGGCATTGTATTGGTTATCTATAATATGGAAGTTTTGTTGGGTTTTCTCCCCCATCAGGGTTTCCCATGATAAATGATGTGTCTCTTATGATTGTGTATTTCTTAGTGATCTTATCTTATGCTATTGTTATCTAGTGAAATGCAAAGAACACTAATAATAGCTTAAACCTTAACGTTAGATACACATTTGATATATATATATCTTATTTCATTTTAATCTTATTTTATATGCATTACTCCAAAGGTTTCAAATTGTATTTTATTATTTCTTCCCGATTTTTATTTTTATTTATTAACTTTATTTTTTGTTTATTTTATTTATTATTTTATTCCCCCCAAATTCGAGTGGACTTAGGAAATTCAAGAATCAACCTCATCGGGATTTTACCCTTAGAGATTTCCCCTTAGTTCATTCTCTCATATTTTCCCAAAATCCTGTCTTCCCCAAATACCTTACCTTCCCACATTCCATTTAGAATTCACCTTTTAGAATTAACCTCATCGAGATTTACCATTCATAATTCACATTTCAGGATTAACTTCATCATGGATTACCTTAGGAGACATTTATCCTCTATTTTTCCAAAACACATTTTCTGAAATCTATAGGGTTTTCACCGTGGTACATCTCTACGATATTTTTTGAAATATGAACATCTGACCATGAGGCTTGTTATTTTATTATATTTCAATGGCTTATTCTTTCGAGCCTTATTACATTCATATATGCCATGCAAAAGTATCTGAATCACACACCACCACCAACAACTACATAAGACCAAATCAATGGAGAGATAAAGGCCTTCATCACATCTATATCAAATATTTAAACTATGAGGAGATGATTGTTTAGTTTCCAACTTGTTTTATTTCTCGGGGTAAACCAAATATTTAATTAATTAATAAATAATTAATAATCACCTCTCTTTAACTTCCAAATACAACTTTTGTAGGGGCTAGTCGATCCTGTCGACTAGACTTGACGTTCGACTAAGAACCTGTCATTCGACTGACATAGTTAGAAGTAGAATTTGATCAGAGTCTCTGTTAACCGACCAAACCAAGAAGTTAAGTAGCTACAACTTCTTAGAAGAGGTATAAATATACAAGCACATGAAGGCTTAGATAACTCATGTGAGAGGTTATATGTAATTGTGTTTTATTGTTCTATCATATAATAAAATTATTGTTCTTTGGGATCTCATTACTTGTGTATGTACTTACCTATATCTATGTGTATGCATGTATCTCTATGATTTATGTGTAAGGATCTACTGGTAACTCTCCCTACTTTTCCCTAGATAACAACATTGGTTCTGTTTCCGGTAGTACTGAACTTGGGCATGTAGAAGTGTACATAAATGATAAATCTACAAGACATACGTGAGTGGTGGGAGCGCAAAATTGAGAACTACATTAGAAACTATGCAAGAAGGAATAACCTCTCACTAGCCGAAGCAAGGTCATGGTTCCTTTCAGAGACGCACAAAATATTCCTTGAATATATCCCAGAAGCATTGTTTCATCACATTAATAGATCAGGTGATGCATAATCTAACACCCAATGAGAATTTAGGCCTATAGTTGAAAAATGGAGGAAGAAAAAAGATAGATGATTGGATCGAAAGATTTATCGAAGATGATATTTCAGAACAAGACAGATTGGACGTCTCTTGACAAAATAAAAGAAAAATTCTACACCGAATTGTATGACGAATTTTTCTGCACAGTTCTAAAACTTCTTCATAAATTCCTCCTCGACAAGGGATTCAGTGACATCGTCGAATACCGACCAAGATTAGGCACATTGCTACAAAATAACAACTTCCAAGAAAGAGACGAAAAGTGGGAATCATTTCTTAACACAAAGTGAAAAGATACAAGAGAATCCTAAGATTACTTCTTGAAGAAATAAATATGGCCAATTCTCCTGAATTAGATTAAGTTGGGTCGGAAATGGGCGGTTGGTTGAAACTGTGAGATTCCCAAACAAGAAGTAGTGTTTCCCAAGCCTAAATTTCATCAAGAGGGAAGAAAGCCCATAAAATATTCGCGGATATACAATTAATAGAATGGGATAAAGACAACAAAAAAGAGAAGAACTTTGTAACCAGTGGAACATTAAAAAGTTAAATAGAAAGATGTCTGGGGAGGGTCATCTTGACAGAGTGTGTGAGTAGTCTGAGTCAGAAAGAGATCGACCAGATTTGGAAATAGTAGCAGTCGCGATGACACCCGATAGAAGTAGCGACGCACAATTGAAAATCCATCAACAAGTTGACGAACCAAAAAGTATGGATTACAAAGAATATGGACCAACTTTATGTACTTATCCCACACTAGAAACCAATCCATGGATAATATAATTTCTCCAACAAAGGTTGCATATTGACGACCAATCTACAATATTATGGTACATAATGGATGACTAGGGAAACCTACGGGATGCATTGATTGTCGAGAGAGAGTTAAATGAATTCAAAAATATGTTTATCCAAATTAAGGATCTCACTGTATGACTCGACCCCCCTACCACTTCTAATCTCGAGAGAAGAAATTAAGTATAGTCTGGAAGTGACGCAAGCTTTGGAATGAAGGTTAGTTGAATATAAAGATCAAAGTTCTCAAACTGAGGATGTGTTTTCTCTACTCAAGAAGAAACAACTATTCCTTGAGTACCATCCATTGTCATACGCAAACAAAAACTGACCAAAAGATTCGACAACTAAGTCGAAATAAGTAGTAGCTCAAAGACCAAAAAAATCAAGCATTCCTACCAAGAAAATCAAAATGGGATTCAACTACATCCTGATTTATGAAGGAGAGGAGGACCCAAAATGCCATTGGCTCATATGTGAAACGTTTTTGGATGCAACAAATATTACAGAAGAAGATAAACAAATGGCTCAATTCGGAGTTGCGTTGTGCCACCGCGCCTTAAGATGGTTCATGAACTACACATAAAAACAAACTCGTTCAAAAGAAAAAATAAAGAATATCCTTTTAACATTCTTTAAAATTCAGGACTTCACACATATGGCAGCCCAAAAGTTAAAAGAAATCAAACAAAGACCAGGTGATTCAGTAAGAGAATATGATAAGATATTCAAAGATCTCCTAAGTCGAATCCTAATGGTGATCGATCAAAACTTGTTGGTCCAGTGGTATGTAGCTAGGCTACTGCCAATAATCTGTTCTCTTCTACGCTTATATGATATAACCAACTATGAAGACATGCTACAGAAGTCACAATGAGTCGATTCAGATGATGATAGCCCATTGACTTCCTTGACAATGGAGAGACTTGAGGAAAAAATAGAAAATTTGCAACAAACAATAAAAAATCTATCTATATGACGCAATGAATTATGGTGCACCACATGCACCGAGGAAGGAAATACAAAGGATAATTCCCCCCTAAATGAGTGCACAAAAATAACAAACATCCACCGAATATAATCTCATAAATATTGTAATATATGTTAATGCCTAACTAATCATAGTATACAAGATTGTCCACATAATCTAAAAAACACAAAGTGGTGCGACATATGTAAAGCTTCTGATCAACGAACATCCTAATGCCATCTAAACACTCGAAATTAGAATAATATACAAATAGTATACCAAACATAAATCACCTATAAAAAAAAAAACTATGGTCGAAGAGATGATTACTACGGTGGTCGTGGTAGAGGTCGAGGAGATCGATGTGGATTTGGTGGTCGAGGTCGAGGTCACGGATGACCATATTATTTTAATTGCTAGAAAAATGATCATGACAATGCATATTTCCCTATAAAATATAGAATTGATATGAAATTTTGTAATATATGCGGCATTGGAGATCACTCTTTAGAAGACATTTTGATAGTACTCAAAAAAATCATACCAAGAAAAAATGTGAATCTACTACATGCAGTATCCAAGGAAGAGGTTAGGAACTCCAAACAATGATGTATTGTTACAAGGTTGGGTGCAGGATGAGATATTCACAGTCCACCACAAAATTACCAAATAAAGAAGGCTAACAACTTCCCAAACCTAGATAAAGAAGAGAAAATCATGAGAGAAGCCCTTAAATTCTTAAAGAATTCCACAGAAGATCAACAAAACCCAAGGAGTTGAAATGAAGACACCATCTAGGAATTTTTGTAGCTCCTCAAAGAAAAATAATCGATAGGTAGGTTGTTGGATCTACTCAACATATTGCAAGAATACAAATATGGTCAGAAACTGACCAAGGATGCAAACCACCCCTTGTATAACAACAAAGATTGTGATCCACGAGTCTACTTGGAGATTGAGGGAATGATGGTCAACAAGGTGGTTGTTGATTTTGGTTCACCGGTCAATATTCTACCATAAGAAACATGGGTACGAATGGGCCAACCCAACCTAGCACCCAAGTTTAATTATCTTAAGTTATCCAATCAAAGATTAGTAGAACCAATTGTAATATTGAGAAATGTCGACACTCAAATTATGGGAATACCGAATTCGTTTGACTTCAAAGTGATTGGCCTTGTCGAATGAATGCCATCATATGCAACTCTTTTTGGTCAGCCATGGGGTCAACGAATGAAAGCAACTATATCCCTGGAAAGAGATATAATTAAATTGAAAGGAAATGGGAGAAAAGTAATTATTCCCTTGGATCCAAAGGAAGAAAAACCATGGATGGAGTCGTGGGTTGAAGATCAAGAATCCAAATGCTTATATCAGATCAATAATGAACAAAAATATTATATAGAACCGATCACAGAAGGAGAAATTTTGAGAGAATCCCCCATGTCGGTCGGGCACAATTCCGACTCCACCTTATACAACTGGCAAATAGAAAATTACAAAGTACATGTGAAAGATTGTTGGTCTATCAAAATTATTCCAAAGAAACATCTTAATACATGTTACTCAATCCATGTTGTACCAAAATTATATGAAAAGTTAACTTGACAAACTCCCACTCATATACCGACCGAAAATCAAGAAAGTAAACCCCTACGATACATCGAGTGGTATGCCCCTTCAACCCATGTCGAATAAGTGGTAAAGTCCATAGGAGAGCAAGGGAGGACACAGATCCTTGTGGAAACTTTCACAGGCCAAGTTTCAAGATGGTGGGAAGCACATTCCCCCGATTACAAACATGGACGACTGTGTCGACATACTTCTTTAAAAGTTTCAGAGATAAGAAATTATGCAAAGATGTAGATATTCCCACATTCAAACTCGACTATGACCCAGTAGAACACATTCAACGTTGTGAAAGCGAGTGGTGAAAAATAAGATGTAAGCATGAAAGGGTATGACCCCATATGTTTCCAAGTACATTAGATGACATACCAAACAAATGGTATAATATTGAAGAATCCTGCGGCCATACATCAAGATGGGTTGAAGTTAAAGAAAATTTTATACAAGACTTCAAATTTAATCTAGAAGAAGAACACTTGAAAGATGTAGCACAACAGACAAAACACTTTCTAGAAAACCCTTCACCAGTTGTACATAAAGAAAAAGAAAATATCCTAGTCAACGGAGGATCGTCATCGACTTGCAATTTTGTGTTGCCAAAAATAAATAAATCTTGACTATAGAGAGGACCGACATGGAGAATATAAAATGGCCAGGACTGTTACACATCAAAATACTCATTTCAATGATGACCTATTGTTGTCATTACAAGCATTACAAGTGTCGCATTTTAGACATAAGTGTCACAAGTTCCACAGACATCATACAATCATCTTGCCTATGTCATGTCTCAAATGACATCACAAGGACACTTCAAAGACACCCTCAAAGACTGGTTTAAGAAGGAGAAATCACATGACAAAGGGTACAAATATTTTACCATGAAAAATACCACTCAAAAGTCATTTTTGAAGGCCAACGCTCCCCTACCCATTGTCAAGGAGTGCCAACACTCCCTTCCCTCCTTTGGGGGAGCGTTGCAACACTCTGTGCTCTATTCTGGAGGAGTGTTGGGCTATTTGAGGAAATCTTGGGTTGTTGTGTAAAATCAAGGAAAAATCCCCCTCATCTTTGGGGTTAGTTGGATTCGAATATGAGGTCAAGGATGGATCTTAGGGAGGATTCACAACTGATGGAGAAATATCCTCAACCTATTCCAAGAATCTCTAAGGTGGTTAGGCCTCTACAAAGCCCATATAAGGAAGCCTCTTCATGGTGAAAAGGGAGGACATTGAAGGCATCAAACTTATGATCTCATAAGGGAGATAATCAGTGAAGCATAGTCATTTTGTTTGTGGATCATTTGAGCAAGGGGTTGGACAAGGAGAGCTTGGTGAGTTTGTTGCATCTTCATCAAAGGTCTATAAGTATTTCTATCGAGTTCTCATTAATACATGTGCTTGGCTTGTTTCCTTCAATATTGTGTATGCCTACATAAACTTTTCTTTAATGGATAGATCTAGTTTCAGACTAATCGTAGTAGAATAGGAAGCATGCTTTGTCTTTGATTGAATTGCAGGACCTGTTGAAGAGCTTGTGGATCAGAGCTCAACTTAGAATTGGGAGAGGACAAACATCGTAAAAAGTTACATCTTCATTCTCTTCTCTATAGATTAGTTTAGATAGGTTTAAAGAGATATCAGTGACCAAAGTTAGCACCTTCCTGTCTTTATCTTAGAGATTTAGGGTTCAAGAGGGAATCCACCTGTCCATAGGGGGATTTTCTTGTAACAAGGACAGAGCTTCCAGTGGAAGAAAGAGAACCCAACACTGTAGAATCATGTGAAGTTAGTATTAAGTATAGTCACGGAACACAAAGAAGACCATAAACAACCTGAATTCCCAAAAGGTTTTACAAAAATTGAAGAAGGAGAATTCCACCTCGATGAAGCTAAGCCACCAGAATGGATGTATTCAGAAATCAAAATAAAGGAATTTGAAATATCAAATGATGATAGACCAAAAATGGTAAGAACAGGGGATAATTGGTCCAACAAGAAACAACAAACATAGTTAGTATACTAAAAGAATATCAAGATGTTTTTACACACGACTACAAGGATTTGAAAGGACTTGTAGAGGAAATGGGTGAAATGAAGATTGAACGTATTCCACGAGAAAAACCAATCAAAAAATGATTGTACAAGTTAGCACATAAATATAAAACGATCGTTCAAAAATAGATTGAAGGAATGCTACAAGTAGACATTATTTATCCTATCAACAAGGCAGAATGGGAAATCCCCATGGTGGTGAAACCAAAGAAACATGATCCTAAAAAATTAAGAATTTGTGTCAATTTTTGGGGACTCAACAGACAGACTGTGACAGATTCCTTTCCCACCCCCTTTGCTGATGAAATTATTAATGAATTCGATGGTCACAAATTTTATTCATTCACTGATGGGTTCTCAAGATATAACTAGGTGCCAATAGCAAAAGAAGATCAGAAAAAAACAACATTTGTGTTGGAATTTAGATCTTTCGCTTACATATTAATGCCTTTCGGGATGAAGAATGTGCCAACAGTCTTTTCGAGAATAGTGGTTAAATAATTTCAAGAGTATATCTACAAAACCATGGCTATATACTTCGACGACTGGACAAGATACAATCTATTCCAAAATCACATAAAATGGCTTCGACTTATGATAGAACACTACAGACAAATTCAACTATCATTAAACATTAGGAAATGTATATTTTCCACACCTATTGGAATCCTTCTAGGACATGTGGTATGTAAATATGGGGTAAAGGTTGAGATGGCTAAGATTAAGATTATCCTTGATCTAAAGCCATCTGTGAATAAAAAATAGATCAAAATTCTACTGGGTCATACTGGCTATTGTAGGAATTTTATATGCCACTACTCGGACATCACCTTCCCAATGGATGAGCTCTTATGAAAATATGTTGAATTCAAATGGATCAAGACTTCCAAGAATCCTTCATATTTTTAAAGAAGAAGTTGGTCAAAGCACCTATTTTCAAATTTCCAGACTGGTCGAGAAATTTTCATGTCCATGTCGATGTGTCCAATCTAGCTGTTGGGTTGGTTTTAGCTCAGCCATACGATAACACAATGGATCACCCAAATGTGTATGTAAGTAAAAAAATGAATAACGTAGAAAGAAACTATTCATCTATAGAAAGGGAAGCCCTATCAATGTTTTTTTCTCTACAAACGTTCCATCACTATTTACATGCAAATCCATTTACACTTTTTACAAACCATCAAGCATTGAAATACTTGATCAATAAACCAGTTCATCAAGGAAATAATTGTTTTTGGTTACTATTATTTCAGAAATTTGAGTTCGACATAATCATGTGATCAGGGAAAAAGAATGTCCGACCTGATCACCTTTCACAACTAGAAATAGGAGAAGATCAGACAGGAATTGACGATGACCTTCCAGATGCACACTTATTCAGAGTCGAAGTTGCCCCTAAAGATTTAGAAGATATTGCCAATTTCTTAAAAGAAGGAAAGGCCCCAAAGGACCTTTCAATAAACAAAATGACATGTCTAGCTATGAAAGTTTCATTGTTCAAAATCATTAACATATACTTATACAAAATGGGAATGGATGATCTTTTAATAAGATGCATGCCAAAACATGAAAGGAAGGATATCATCAATGAAGCCCATGTAGGAGCAACTGGAGGACATTTTTAGGCCGACACAATAGCCAGAAAGGTACTAAAAGAAAGCCTGTGGTGGACGACTTTGCATAAAGACTGTAGGGATTAAGTAAAAAAGGTGATAGTTGTCAAAGGCTTGGACGACCTTTGTGGAAAAATGAAATGCCACTAAGTTCAATAAACTCTAATCGAAATTTCAAAATTTGGGCTATCAATTTCGTCGGGCCATTTCCACTAAGGGAGAGAAGAACTGGTGCCAAGTACATCATTCTACGGTCGAGTGTGTGACCAAGTTGGAAGAAGCTGAGGCAGTCAAATCTTGTACCAAAGAGGTAGTAGCTAAATTCATCTATGAGAAAATAATTACAAGGTTTGGCTGTCCGTTGACACTAATCAACGACCAGGGAACTTACTTTGCAAATGAAACAATTAAAGTTCTAATGGAAAAATTCTTAATCAACCATAGAAAAATGAAATCTTATCACCCATAAGCAAATGGGGTAGTCGAATCCTTTAATAAAACAAACAAAGGACTTACAAAGATTTGTGGCATAAATAAAGATGATTGGGCCGATAAGATTACTGCAATTCTCTAGGCGTATAGATTAGCATTCAAAAGATCAACTAGGAAAAGTCCATTAAAGCTAGTCTGCGGCTAGGAAGTTGTTATCCCCTTACAATTTTGGACCAATTCCGATGGAGTGGAAGCTGTAGAAAAATTTATGAAAGAAACAATATGAACGACTGACTATACCAACTAAACAAGATGGAAGAAGAAAGGTTAATAACAATTTATCACCAACAGGTTCAAATGAAACAACAAAAAGTGTGGCACGATCATCACATAAAGAAAAAGGATATAAAAGAGGGAGACTTGGTCTTACTATATGACAGTCACATAAAAGGAAAACCCAGAAAACTGGAAACAACATGGCTAGGACCTTATGTCATGGAAGATATTCGACCGACTAGAGAAGTCCAACTTAGAAAATTATTGGGGAAACCATTTAAGAAAGTAATTAATGGTGCCATTTTAAAAAAGTATCAGGTATAAAAGAAAACAACCCCGTTGGAAAATTATAGCGGGGAGTTGCCAACATAAACTGACTAATCATACTTATGAGAAATAAACCCTGCTTAGAATTAATAAACAAAAAACAATTAGACAAATTCAGGTATAGACAACTAAAAACATAAAGTATTTAAAGAACAACCATAACGCTAAAGGAACGAAGCAATAAAGTAAAATGGAGAGAGAAAGCAGCCCTTGGTCGAGCCTGAGAGAAAGTAGCAGAAGATATTCTCGACATTCCACACCTTCAATCGACTTAAGAAAAATACTCATAAGAAGAGAATCAAGAGAAAGGATTAGTCCGAGAGCAAGTGGACATGGTTCAGGGGAGCGTAGCTCATATGTGCATAGACCAAGAAAACATGAATCAAATTGGCATGGAAAAAGATGATCCAAAATGGATCCTGAAATGGTAAAAAAAACAAAGTTATCAAATGCTCGGGAAAATGATATGATGGCAAAGTGCTCGTCGCAAGATTTCCGATAGTGCAAACGGATCGAAAATCCAAGTACGTATGTGAAAGTTATGTTGTTCTAAAGTTCTGCACAAACATGTAAAAAGTCAATAGTCAAAAGGTAACGTCGCTGTGGTAGAGTTGGGCATGTGACATTCTATCAGTAAGACATGTGACAGTGGAAACATGACATGTGGCAGGTGATGTGGTTTCATATTACTCGTTAAAATCATGTGATGTGGTTTCATATTACTCGTTAAAATCATGTGGCAAGTTAATTAAAATCATGTGATAAATTATTTTTATGATATAGATATATTATGGTTATATCCCCACCATAAAGGACTCACATCCCATATTTTATGGCATAAAAAAAATGCTAAATTAAAGTTTATGATATGGATGTTACCATTTCCAAGTTTTGATGCCACGACACAAACCATATATTATATAGATAATAAAATCACACCCATTTCATAATATATAACATGAATTATGTGCCAATGAAGTGGCCAATATAAACCATATGATATGGTTATAGCTTATGGAAAGGCGCTAGACCAAAGACTAACCCAAAAGGGGCGCACATCTTTTGTAGATTGAAAAAATTGGATATGGCATATTTTTAAACCATATGATATTGTAATTAATATTTTACGCCATGTAATATGGCAACCACATATATAAGATGGTATCTAAATCCCATAAAAGGTGCGTAAATCCCATAAAAGGTTTTGCCACGTTTTTATAACAAATCCTAATATGGTTATCAAAACCATATTGGTGCGTAAATCCCATAAAAGATTATGCCACGTTTTTATAACAAATCCTAATATGGTTATTAAAAACATATTATATGGTTTGTTAAGTCATGTGGAAAGGTGTGCATTACATTATATGTCACAAGTGGATCGAAACTTTGGTTTTGTAGATGTTTTTAAACCATATTTAAAAAATATTTGAAATCTATGCCATATTGTAACATTATGTTTCTCCTTGCTTTTCCTTGCTTCTTCAACTTTGGTTTTGTAGATGTTTTTAAACCATATTTAAAAAATATTTGAAATCTATGCCATATTGTAACATTATGTTTCTCCTTGCTTTTCCTTGCTTCTTCCAGTCTGTAAATATAATTATATTGGTCAAGAAACTATGGAAAATCTAAAAGTGTGAATGTTTGATTTAATGGACCTTTGTACAAAAGGTCGATGAATATATATTTTGTTATTTTAAAATAAAATGGTTATGTGTTGCATGACTGCTGAAAGAAGGGATGTGCTAAGAGAAAACCGTGAATGCTATGAAAGGTGGTGGAGGGGACTTGGAGTGGTTGTGTTAACCTCCACCGAACCAGTACCATGATGGAACTAATTGCTCAAACCAGAACAACCCTCTGACCCAAGAATGGATTATAGTTGGGATGGTAGGTGGGAAGACCTCCTCAAGAGTTAATGAGGGGATGGGGAAGACTGCCCACTCGTAAGGCTTCCAGACCTGACCACCGACTAGGAATTCGAGCCCCATGCAACCTTGCTGAGGAAGGAAAGAAAGGAAGTGTGGTGGGCAGAGGAAGACCTACGGGGAAAAAATTGAAAGACGAGAGCAAAAACTCTCGGGTTCGAGGATGGACTGAAAGAGGAACAGTGATTTCTGATCATAGAAAATAGAGATTGAGCTAGGAGAAGGAGAGTAACCTTCATCCTTATCTATTTTTGTATTGGGAGAAGGAGAGCAACCTTCATCCCTAGCTTTCATTGAGCTGGAAGTAAGAGATTGAATCTCAGAGCATCGTGGCTTAAGCTCGGGGGTGGCTAGTGATAAATCCATTGGGAGTGACTAGGCCTATGGTTGGGTGGAAATGAACACCCCTTTCAGTAGTCACATCACATGCTATGGTTCTAATAAGTGTTTTCTTACCTTATGCTTTGAATTGTAAATAATGGATGCAAGCGAGTATTTACATGTCTATAAAGGGTTCTTTCTCTGTATTAAATCATTAAGTTATGAGTATGCGTTCATTCCCTTGAGAACCTATATTTCTTCTTGAATTTCCATACATCCCAGTTTAATCACTCGAAGGAACTTTCCCCAGGAATTTACATCATCGTTTTGGAGTCGGAGCAAGCCTTTGGGCATAGCTACCATTTTGGTAACCTCACAAGTTACTTTGCCTTGATTCAGAGCTTAAAGCTTTGCAAGTTGGGAAGGTGTTCCCTTCAGACCAGTAGCCTAGGAGACTCTGAACTTGTGCCTACTCCCTTAACCAAAAACCCAACTAAGAGAGGGGATTATAGCCCAGGAGTTATATGAAGGTCCACATGACCTGGGTCTAGGAACCTTGGAGCTCGAGTCTCTGAGATGTCAAATTGCACAATAGTCAAGTTGAACCCCGCAATGGCTATGAACCGTCGATCTATGAACGAAGATTGAGAGTGGGGAATCACTATGGAGCACGAAGGTGAAAATAGTGGACACACTAGTTCACGGCCTACAATTCACCCTTGCTATTGATTGCGACGGGCTGGAAGATCAATGATCCTGGTTAGACTAGAATCAGGCGAGCACTTTCCAGATTGCGGAGATCGAACTCTCTGATAAAGAGTACGCATGTTGGGGCCCCACAATTTCTATGGACTGTCGATCGTCGTTGACCTTCGATTTGAGTTTGACGTGATCCATGAAACATAAGAAGCGTGTGGGATGGCGAAATCTTCAAAGAGATCTAGCTCAGAAGATATAGCGTTTTTAGGAAGTGCAGATGAAATCCAGGAGACGGGCCCATAGGAGGAGGAAGGGTCGAATCCTTCGAGAACTTGAAAAATATTCTAAGTCGGAGTAATTCAGAAGCTTAGGAGGAGGAGCAATAGTGGTCGTTGGATCATAACACCAAGGATCGACAACCATATGATCTAAGTAAGGTGCAAAAACCTTAGCACTTGGCACACGTAGGAGAAGGGAACTTAACAAAGTTCTGAAGTCTCGAAGTAATTTGAGGTCGTCCATCACTAGGAAGTGAATCTGGACGGCCAAATCCAAAGGGATACGTGGTGATGGATAGAAGACTCCTGAGGAATATTTTTGAGGGTTTTCAGTTGAAATTTGAGATTCGCGAACCCCGAAGACCCGAAGTGAATCTGGACCACTAGATCTAGAGGGACACGTGGAGACAGATCATGGATTCTAGGGAAATCTATGTGAGATTTTTCAGTTGATATCTGAGACCCCCAAAGTCTAGAGAGTCAGAGAGCTGAAGTAAGTATCAATCATCAGATCACCCAAAGTATGATCCTGATCGTTGATTGCCAGGAGATACATGTTAGCATATCAACAGCTTCGGGAAATCTATTCGAGAGTTTTCAGTTGAGATTTGAGACTCCCGAAGCGTGAAGAGTTAGAGAGCCAAAGAAAATCTCAATTGTGAGATCGTCCAAAGTAGATCTCAGTCGTGATATCGTCCGAAGTAAATCTCCAACGTCGAATCGTCCAAAGTGAATCTGGATCGTCTGATCCAGAAGGGATGTGGCATGAATCTGTGGACTTCGGATAAAGTCACGAAGTAATTCATAGCCATCATAGTAAGAAGGGACGTGGCGTGAATTTGTGGACTCCGAATAAAGTCTCGAAGTAATTCATAGTCGTCATATTAATAAGGGATGTGGCATGAATCTGTGGACTTCAGATAAAGTCCCGAAGTAATTCATAGCCGTTAGATTAAGAAGGGACATGGCATGAATCTGTGGACTCCGGATAAACTCCTGAAGTAATTCATAGCCATCATATTAAGAAGGGACGTGGTGTAAATCTGTGGACTCTAGGTAAATACCTAAAGTAATCCTTGATCGTTAGATCAAGTGGACACATGTCAATGGATTATAGCCTTTAGATAAAAGCCATCGGGAAAAAGGGTGAAGTTTGAGATTTGAGATCTCAAAAGTCTGGAGACCCAAAGGAGATCTTGACCGTTGATCGAGAAGAGGTCCATAGGATTTTTGATCTATTTGAAAGTTCAAACACCCGAAGTAGAAGGAGGATAGGTGTCTGCATATTGTCAACTCCAGAAGATTGATGTACGGAGGAAAGCAGGGTTTGAGATTTGAAAAGTCTAAAGTCCTGAATCATGAAGTAGATCACATCCGTTGATTTAGGAGGGGCAGATATGGTCCGTGGATTTGAAAAGGGCATATCTAAACTGTCAGTTCTAACAGTACTGTCAGGATCGGGAGATCGATGGTCCCGTAGCATTGTGGGGATTGGAGGTGTGCGAACTTTAAAAAGTTTAGGGCAGGCCGCAATCCAAACCCTGGTTTTGGAGAAAGGACACATGGAGGCTTGAGGATAATTGCGGGCCAAAAAGTAGTTTGGTTTCAAACCTCCTTTGGTCATGCCCGCAATTGTGGGTTTGCATGAGGCCATCACCCAAGGTCACATCCTAGGAGGGGCCAAGAGAAAAGGGGCTAATGCCAACTCTGATACTTCACTGAAGCACGAAGGAGACGGTCGCGGGTATCATAATACCTGCACTAGAAGCCAGAAGGGTCCGTGTTTGATTAAGAGGTGAGACTACCAAGGTCTCTAAGTATTTTTTGACTTAGAGAATCGAAGAACCTTGGCCGAAGGATCAGGCTGAGTCCTAGACTTCCCAAATTAGTAATCATAGAGGGAAAGGATCTGTTCCTGTAAGGAGGACATTTTTTTTTTCTCCCCATCGTGGGTGTGTTACAAATTTGTTTCAGAGAATGGTTACAACACTTGGCCTGCTTGGGCTCATGGATGAGTCTCTTAAAAACTCTATTTGGAGTACTTTTAAAAGAGTGACACTCTACCTGGCCTCTTTATTAAAAAGTCTAGTTAAAAATGTTATTAAAGAAAAGAATGAAACTTTCTACTGTGTGTGTACATTTAAGAAATTGAATCGTGTATTGTTCATGAGCTAATAGACTGTTAGCTAACAATAAGTGTTTTTGGTCAACACTCAAGCAGTCAGTAAATCAAAATAAAACTTCAAGACTAAAGGATGGTAATGTGTCATGAAGTGGGGGATGGCTCCCACAATAGAGACGAAGAATTTGATGAAAGGAGGGCATTGGAAACCCCTCCAGATCTGGCTAAAACTGTAAGGAGCCTTAGGGATGAATTACAGAGTTGCAAGACTGATAATGAGAGATTGATAAAGGAGAAATAAAAACAAACAGAAATTAACACAATCTTGTTGCATATCTTGTCCAAGATACAAAGAAAACTAGAGTATGAACACACAACTAGTCATGTGGACCGACAACATAAGAAGAGAAGTCAAAGTCCACCTGAGATATGAAAACATGAATCCATAAGTGACCACATTGGGAGAAGCGCCTCGAAGAAGGCCCAACCTGGAGGTAGGGGACACTCATCGGTAGAGTTCTCTGGAAAGGAAGCTGGCAAATCCGAAGGATCTTTTAGTAGCAGAGCAAGCTCATATTCTCAAAGGAAAGGAAAGAAGAGGAAGCATTCCAAAAATCACGATCCTGAAGAATTCAGGAAATCCAAACCACCCTCTTTCGATGTAGATATTAGAAAGGAAGAAGAGGTTGAAGTTTGGCTACTTGGTTTAAAGAAGTAATTTAGAGTCCATGACTACTTTGAAAATTTGAAGGCTCGAATAGCCATTTTTAACCTGAATGGAAAGGCTTCCATTTGGTGGGAAGACCTTAGGAATTTGAAAGGATTCCATGAGAAGGACTTGTCATGGAAACAGTTTGAGAAATACTTCTAGAAGTAGTATCTATCAGATAAATACATGGATGGGAAGACTAAGGAATTCGATGAACTCAAGCTGGGGCAGCTCACCATAGATGATTTTGTCAGTAAATTCCTTGAACTACTGAGGTATGTACCCTACATAAAGATCAAAAAGTAAAAATGCAGTGGTTCATTAGTGGGTTACCTCATACCTACCATGACAGGATTGAGTTCGACAAACCAAATACCTTAGAAAAAAGTATCTGGAAGGCGAAGTATTGTTATGAACAGTTTGGGAGTAAGAGAAGACCTCACGAGGACTGGAAGAAGAAGAGTAGTTCAGGATTCCAAAAGAATGGTTTAAATCCTCAAGATTTAAGAACTATGGAAAATATTCTAGAAGGAGCCTACCTACTAGAAGTGTATATAAGAAAAATTTCCCCTCTCAAAGTGGAAATAAACCTTTTAAGATAGTCCCAGAAAAGACCAATAAACTAAAGAAGGAACCCTTAAAATGTTGGGGTTGTGGAGAATATCATCGATTGAGGGACTGCCCATACAAGCAATAGAAAAATAAGAGATTCTACAATATCCAAGAAGCTACCACTATCAATGATGTGGCTAGGAGCATGCCACGAATCTATGTAGCCTTGGACAATAATCAAGCCAACCACCAAGCTTTAGTAGTGGAGCTGGAAGGTATGATCACCAACCATCTAGTTTCTATTTTAATTGACCGAGGTTCTAATTTGAGTTATGTGGCCCCTCAGTTGTTGATAAGTGTAAACTACAACCAATTAGACATGTTAAACCCTGGTTGGTGCGATTAGCCACTGGGACCAAAAGAAAGGTGGCAGAGGTCATACCATCCTGTCAATTCATCATGGGTGGATTGCCCACCCAAGCGACCCTTAACATACTTCCCCTAGGATCTTATGACTTGTTGATTGGTATGGATTGGTTTCTTGAATATAAAACTAAATTGGACTGTTATCATAAAACTTTAGAATGTGTAAATGAATAAGGGAGAAAAATGACCCTCCAAGGGATTCAGAAGCCTGTCTTAGTGAGACAAATATCATCCCTTCAAATGAAAAAGTATTGCAGAAAGGGGTGTTCCTTATATGCCATACAGGTACTAGAATCTATTGAGAATGACAAGCAAAACCTAGGGGACCACCCCATATTAAGATAATACAAGGACATGTTCCCATAAGAGGTACCAGGTCTACCTCTGAGAAGGGATATCGACTTCTCGATAGAACTTACACCATGAGTGATACCAACATCTAGAACGCCATATAGAATGAGCATGCCAGAGCTGGTTGAGCTCAAGATAAAACTAAAGGAGATGATGGACAAAGGCTACATCTAAACCAGTGTATCTCTATGGGGAGAGCCTGTATTGTTTGTTGAAAAGAAATATGGCACACTCCGACTATG
The DNA here is from genome assembly GCA_009831015.1 of Picea engelmannii. Taxonomy (NCBI): domain Eukaryota; kingdom Viridiplantae; phylum Streptophyta; class Pinopsida; order Pinales; family Pinaceae; genus Picea; species Picea engelmannii. The sequence goes on along the minus strand of ML777176.1, from coordinate 377,218 downwards.
AATAGATTACAGACAACTCATTAAACCATAAAGAACAAGTACCCTTTACTAAGAATCGATCACATGTTCGACCAATTGGGAGGTTCTTCCATCTTCTCGAAGATCAACTTAAGGTCTGGATACCACCAAGTCTACATTAAGGATGAATACATCGACAAAACAACCTTCAGGAAGAGGTATGGTCACTATGAATTCTTGGTGGTGCCATTTGGGTTAACCAATGCCCCTGCCACTTTTTTGTGCTTGATGAATAATGTACTTAGCAAATTCCTGGACAAATTTGTATTGATTTTCATTGATGATATCCTAATCTACTCCAAGAATATGGAGGAGCACGAAGAACATCTTAGACTCGTACTTCAAGTACTAAGAGAGCATAAACTATACACTAAGTTTAGCAAGTGCGATTTCTTTCAGAAGAAAGTCCATTACTTAGGACATGTCATATCTAAGGAAGGGGTGGCAGTAAACCTCGACAAGATCAAATATATTATGGAATGGCCTATCCCAAAGAATGTATACGATATTAGATCCTTCATGGGCTTAGAAGGATACTATAGAAGGTTCATAAAAGGGTTTTCCAAGATTGGTTGTTCAATCATTGCCCTTCAGAAAAAGAGGATTAAATTCATTTGGACATCAAAATGTGAAGAAATATTTCAGGAACTGAAATACCTCCTGACCCATGCACCCATGAAAAAGATTGCAGACCCAGATAATGATTTCCTTGTGTGTACATATGCCTACAAGGAAGGAATCAGAGGATTCTTTATGCAAGAGGGACGTGCAATTTTCTACACGTCCAGGAAATTAAATGAGCATGAGATCAATTATGTGACCCATGACCTAGAGTTGGCTGCCATTGCACATGCTTTAAAAATGTGGAGGCACTACCTCCTGGGTAGGAAATTTGTTCTTATGACAGACCATTGTGGATTGAGACACCTGTTTGATCAACCAAAACTCAATGGTAGGCAAGCTAGGTGGATGGTTATCCTTAGTGAGTTTGATTTTGAAATCAAACACATCAAAGGAAATGAAAATAGGGTGGTCGATTCGCTTAGCAGAAGTATAAAAAAGATTCATCTAGTGGTGGTAAGCACCTGTGAAACGAATGTCAGGGAAAGAGTCAGGAATGCACAAGAAACAAATGCGTTCTTCAAGACCATGACCTCATACCTAAGGAAAAAACCTATAGGGATAAAATATGAAGGCTAGCAGATGCTTGAAGAAGGCCTGCTGACTTACAAAAATGGATTGTATGTTCCAACTGTGACGACTTGAAGAGGTTCATAATGAATGAACTACATAAGAGACCATATACCGGTCACCTAGGATATCATAAAATGATCACAGCCACTAGGAAAAAATTCTATTGGATTGGATTGAAGAAAGACATAGATAACTATTTAGCTAAGTGCCTAGAGAATGCTAGCAAGTTAATGCAGAACACTGACATCCAACAGGGTTTTTACAACCCCTACTGATCCTAGAATGGAAATGGGAAACCATCTCCATGGACTTCATCACTGAATTACCAAAGTCAACCAAGAAAAATGATGCCATCATGGTTGTGGTGGACAAACTGAGTAAGTCTGCTCATTTGGTTCCTCTCAAATCAACTTGCAAGGACATAGATATTTCCAACATCTTCTTGAAGGAGATATTTAGACTGCATGGCATGCCCAAGGAAATTGTATCTGACCGAGATACCAAATTCGCTTCAAGATTTTGGAAATCCCTAATGGCTGGTTTTGAGACAAATTTTTTGTTCAGCACGACTTATCACCCTCAAACTAATGGAAAGACATAAAGAGTGAACCAAATAGTAGAATACACGCTAAGGATGCATGTAATGCATCAGCCTAAGAAGTGGGAAGACTACCTACCGTTGGTAGAGTTTTCCTATAACAAAGGTTATTAGGAATCCTTGAAGATGATCCCTTTTGAAGCCCTCTATGGTAGACAGTGAAGGATTCCAATCATTTGGAGTAACCCAGTGGATAGAATTACAATCGGACATGACATGCTGATAGAAATGGAACGACAAGTGGTTTAGATAAGACAAAATCTGAAGATTGCTTAGGATAGACAGAAACATTACGCCGACAGAAAGAGAACTCCCAGAGAGTTCAAGACCGGAGACCATATCTATCTTAGAGTTAGACCCAGGATTAGTTCCCTGAGAATGGGAGCCTGTTCCAAACTGGAACCTCAGTATTCTAGACCCTTTGAAGTCTTAGATAGAGTGGGGCATGTAGCCTATAGGCTAGCACTTCCTCCCACCGTAAAGGCATATAATTTTTTTCATGTTTCATTATTGAAGAAATATGTACATGATGCTAATCATATAATTGACTGGTTTGTGATCCATGTGGAGCTCGAGGGATAATTCCTGCCAAAACCCCAATGCATATTAGACAGGAAGGAAACCTCACTCAACAACCGAACCATTGCATCGGTCAAGGTGCAGTGGAAACACTTTGGCCCAAATGAGGTTACGTGGGAAATGGAAGATGCCATGAGACAGGCATATCCGATTTTGTTTACTCCTATACCTACATGTCATGTTGACATATAGAACATTGAGGATGATGTTCCTTTAAGGGGGAGGGAATTGTAACACCTTGCTTCCCCCAGTCTGTAAATATAACTATATTGGCCAAGGAACTATGGAAAACCTAAAAGTGTGAATGTTTGATTTAATGGACCTTTGTACAAAAGTTCGATGAATGTAAATTCTATTATTTTAATAGAATATGGTTACGTGTTGCATGACTGCTGAAAGACGAAATGTGCTAAGATAAAACCATGAGTACTATGAAAGGTTGTGGAGGGGACCCGAAATGGTTGCGTTAACCTCCACCGAACCAATACCATGCTGGAATTAATTGCTCATATCAAAACAATCCTCTGACCCAAGAATGAATTACAGTCGGGGTGGTAGGTGGGAAGACATCCACAAGAGTTAATGAGGGGATGGGGTAGACTGCCCACCCGTAAGGCTTCCATACCTGACCACGGAATAGGAATTTGAGCCACACACAACCTTGTTGAGGAAGGCAAGAAAGGAAGTGTGATGGGCAGAGGAAGACCTGTGGGGAAAAAATACAGATAGGAGAGCGGAAAATATCGGGTCTGAGGAAGGAATGAAAGAGGAACAATGATTTTTTATCACAGAAAATAGATATTGAGCCAGGAGAAGGAGAGTAACCTTCATCCTTATCTATTTCCGTATTGGGAGAAGGAGAGTAACCTTCGTCCGTAACTTTAGTTGAGCTAGAAGTAAGAGATTGAATCTCAAAGCATCGTGGCTTAAGTGGCCAGTGATAAATTCATTGGGAGTGACTGAGCCTATGGTTGGGTGGAAACAAGCACCCGTTTCAGCAATCGCATCACTCTATGGTTCTTATAAGTGTTTTCTTGCCTTATGCTTTGAATTGTAAATAATGGATGCATGTGAGTATTTACATGTCTATAAAGGGTTCTTTATCTGTATTAAATGATTAAGTTATGAATATGCGTTCGTTCCCTTGAGAACCTATATTTATTCTTGAATTTCCATACATCCCAGTTTAATAACTCGAAGGTGCTTTCCCCAGGAATTTACATCACCATTCCAGAGTCGGAGAAAGCCTCTGGGAATATCTACCATTTTGGTAACCTCACAAATTACTTTGCCTTGATTCATAGCTTAAAGTTCCGCAAGTTGGGAAGGTGTTCCCTTCATACCAGTAGTCTAGGAGACTTTGAACTTGCGCCTATTCCCTTAACGAAAAACCCGATTAAGAGAGGGGATTATAGCCCAGGAGTTATAAGAAGGTCCACATGACCCGGGTCTAGGAACCTTGGAGCTCGAGGCTCCAAGATGTCAAATTGTGCAATAGTCAAGTTGAACCCTGCAATTGCTATGAACTGTCGATCTATGAATGAAGATCGAGGGTGGGGAATCACTATGGAGCACGAAGGTGAAAATAGAGGACACACTAGTTCCCGTCCTGCAATTCACTCTTGCCATTGATCTCGATGGGCTGGAAGATCAACAATCCTGGTTAGACTAGAATCGAGTGAGCACTTTCCAGATTACAGAGGTCAAACTCTCTGGTAAAGAGTACGCATGTTGGGGCTCCACAATTTCTATGAACCATCGATTGTCGTTGACTTTCTATTTGAGTTTGACGTGATCCCTGAAATGAAAGGAGCATGTGGGATGGAAAAATATTCAAGGAGATCAAGCTCAGAAGAGATAGCATTTTCAGGAAGTGCAGATGAAATCCAGGAGACGGGCCTGTAGGAGGAGAAAAGGTTGAATCCTTCGAGAACTTAGAAAATATTCTAAGTCGGAGTAAGTCAAAATCTTAGGAGGAGAAGCGACAATGGCTGTTGGATCACAATGCCAAGGATAAACAATGGTCTGATCTAAGAAAGGTGCACGAACCTTAGCACTTGGCACACACAGGAGAAGGGAACTTACCAAAGTTCTGAAGTCCCGAAGTAATTTGAGGTCATCCATCACCATGAGGTGAATCTGGACCGCCAGATCTAGAGGGATACGTGGAAATGGATTGCAGACTCTGGAGGAATATGTTTGAGGGTTTTCAGTTGAAATTTGAGATTCTCGAACCCCAAATACTCAAAGTGAATCTAGACCGCCAGATCTACAAGGACACATGGCGATAGATCATGGAATCCGGGGAAATTTATGCGAGATTTTTCAATTGAGATCTAAGACTCCCGAAGTCCAGAGAGTCGAAGTAAATCTCAGTCATCAGATCACCTGAAGTAGGATCCTGACCATTGATCGCCAGGAGATACGTGTTAGCATATAAGCAACTTCAGGAAATCTATTCGAGAGTTTTTAGTTGATATTTGAGACTCCCGAAGTGTGAAGAGCCGGAGAGCCGAAGAAAATATCATTCGTCAAATCGTTCGAAGTAGATCTCACTTGTCAGATTGTCCAAAGTAAATCTCCAGTGTCGGATCGTCTAAAGTGAATCTAGACCATCTGATCTAGAAGGGACATGGCGTGAATCTGTGGACTCCAAATAAAGTCCCGAAGTAATTCATAGCCTTCATATTAAGAAGGGACGTGGCGAGAATCTGTGGACTCCAGATAAAGTCTCGAAGTAATCCATAGCCGTCAGATTAAGAAGGGATGTGGCATGAATCTGTGGACTCCAGATAAAGTCTTGAAGTAATTCATAGCCTTTAGATTAAGAAGGGGTGTGATGTGAATCTATGGACTCTGGATAAAGTCCCGAAGTAATTCATATCCATCATATTAAGAAGGGACGTGGCATAAATCTGTGGACTCCGGGTAAAGACCCAAAGTAATCCTTGATCATCAAATCAAGTGGACACGTGTTAGTGGATTATAGCCTTTGGATAAAAGCAATTGGGAAAATAGGTGAAGTTTGAGATTTGAGATCTCAGAAGTCCGGAGACCCGAAGGAGATCTCGACCGTTGATCGAGAATAGGACCACTTGACCGTTGATCTAGTTGAAAGGTCAAACAGTCGAATTAGAAGCAGGGCCATTGATTTACGAGAATAGGTGTCCGTAGATCATCAACTCCAGAATATTGATGTACGAAGGAAAGCAGGGTTTGAGATTTGAAAAGTCTGAAGTCGGGAATCACGAAGGAGAACACATTCGTTGATTTAGGAGGGGTAGATCTGGTCGGTGGATTTGAAAAGGGCAGATCTGAACCGTTAGCTCATACAATACCATCAATATTGGGAGATCGAAGGTCCCATAGAATTGCAGGGATTGGAGGTGTGTGAACTTTAAAAGGTTGATCGTGTGCCGTAATCCAAACCCTGTTTTTGGAGAAAGGACACATGAAGGCTCGAGGAGAATTGTGGGCCGAAAAGTAGTTTGGTTTAAAACAGCCTTTGGCCATGCCCACAATTGTGTGTTTGCATGAGGTCATCGCCCAAGCTCACACCCCAGGAGGGGCCAAGAGAAAAGGGGCTATTTCCAACTCTGAGACTTCGCTGAAGCGCGAAGGAGAAGGTCGTGAATATCATAAGACCTGCACTAGAAGCCCGAAGGGCCTGCATTTGATTAAGAGGTGAGACTATCAAGGTATCTAAGTCTTGTTTGACTTAGATAATCAGAGAACCTTGACCGAAGGGTTGGGCTAAGTCCCAGACTTCCCAAATTAGGAATCATAGAGGGAAAGGATTTGTTCCTGTAAGGAGGACAATTTTTTTTTTTCGCCCCATCATGGGTGTGGTACACATACTTTAAGGTATATTTTGTAGATTCAAGCCAAGAAATCATGGGTTGTTGGGATTTGATCCCACAACATCACGTTATTTAACCAAAAAGTTTTACCACTGCAGTGGAGGTCGAATTATGTTAAATTATGCATAATAGTTCACTTTATGTAGGAAAAACCAGTGAGCCAAGCAAATTTTGGAGGCCATTTCCAAGAGATACACTCAGTTTTTTTCAGTGCCGTCAGTTGTGTTAGATTTCTAAGGTCGAGAAAAACAAAATGAGACTAGTATGAGATCCATTTGATGCAATTTTTATGTACATTTTGAGAATTTGAATAAATTAATAAGAGAGCCTCCCCCAAAGACATAGGAAACCTTGCCAAATTTTGTTATCAAGCTCGGTGTTATGGTTTGTTATTCCTTATGTCTATTTTATATTATGTATTCTTTATAATGGTTGCAACATTATTTAATTAAAATCTCCTTCCTCATTTATGTTTTTTAATATTAATTCAACACATGCTTTAAAAATTAATCAAGTCTTTAAAAGATCATTTCGAATCAAAAGATGACATCATACAGACTCAACCATATTTAGAAAAACGAATGAGAAAAAAATCCATCACCGACATCGAATAAGTCAGTCTAGTAATAAATATGGCTAAAAAATAACCATCGGTCGGCCCACATATCGACCACGTATCAACAGAAGAAACCTTGTCGGTCAGGTCTAAGACAATGCTAACCGAGAAAACACTGACATCAATAGAGATGGAGCATTTAATTTGGGATAGGTAAAAGTCGATGAGAGAATTAATGATGGAAATGACCATTGCACAGTTTTTCATACAACTGTTGAATACATCGATACACGTGACATTCAACAATAAGATCTTGCAATTAATGGTCGACGAGATATAAACAAATGCCAACCAAGTAACAATTTAAACATCCGCTCGCTCAACTTACTCGTACCACCAATATTTATAATGGAAGAGTGCAAAATATGAGAACAACTGGATGCATTGAACCCAACGCTCTCGCCACTAGCTATAATTTTGGAAGAATCATATGAATTTTCCTCATTGTTATTTTCACCTCCATAGCTAAGTATAGATGAGACCACATAGTCGAACGAACCCATAAATTCACCAACTTTTCCAGAAACTAGTAAACAGGATCAACAAATGTTGAGGATGAGAATTCAAGTCGACAACGTAACAAAAGGTTCAAGAATGAGGCACGTTTTTTATAGAGCCACCGCGACGCCATTGAAAATTTGGATGAAAAATATCTAGCTATCAAATATGGAGGAAGTAGATTGGAGCAAGCACTAGATAAGTTTCATAGAGTGGGAAATGTAGGATGGAAGCTGGAAAGAAAAAACTGAATTCCTAGAAAAAGAAAGAATCCGACATATCCTTGGCGCCCCACAAGTAGCTAACATGGGTCGATGGAAAGAAGAAGAGGAAAAATTCATTATTATTCGATATCATCAAGGATACATTTGGTTGGATCAGTCAATATGAATAACCAACGAAATCCTCTACCGAATCGGGCATCCCAAGAGAAGAGGTCAAGGTACCCAAGTTGGCCAACACCAACGACTGGATGCAGTTTTTGACGGGGTCGGCGACATCCAAAAACTCTAACGGGTTGTTGATAAACAAAATCACCAACCCAATATCCCATTGGGCTGTCATCATAATTTGTACTTCACACCAACGGGTCAGGCATTCGACGTAAAGATGACAACGATCGAGGAAATAGCTCAAGCCTTTGAGAATTCAAAAAGGTTCAATTGGGCGAAACACTTGGTTGGCATGATCAAAACCAATTGTAAGGAAGTTCAAGATTTGGGTCGAGCCATCAAGTGTCCTTCATTGCTAATATGGATAGCAATGGAACAATATGGGTCTGCAGGAGAAGAAAACTTTACATCTAATAAAACCTTGACAATGGAGAAGTACACAGTATTCTCCTCAAATAAAACAGGTACTTCAAATTCACTTTCACCAGAAGAGATATTTCGATCGTGGGTCATATGCTTGAAATATAGTACGCATAGATGGCGAGTCGATCAAGAAATACATTGATCATTTCCATCACCTTTCCATATTCAACTCAACTCGATTGCACAAATCTGTAGTGTGGAGTTGTGTCAGCGCCAGAACTAAAAGAACTACATTATTAACCAATAATGGAAGAAATCTTGACACAATTGGAAAGAAAAATCAATCAGAACTAAGGAATTCTTCCTGAGGAACAACATACATGGATGCCTATAATATTTACATTAACCAACAAGGAGCAAGAAGAAGAAAGAGAGTCTTCTTTTTATCTAGTTTTGTTTGTTGATGACTTACAAGCTCTAACAATCGTCCCTCCAAATCCTTCTCCGGGAAAAAGAAAACAACTTACTAAAAATAACAAGGGGAAGAAAGTTATCGAAGAAGAAGCACTAGATATCAACATAGAGGAGATATGGAGAGAAACATTCCAATCGAATGAGGGAATCAACTTCAATCACCCTATCATTAAAGAAAAATGAAAAATATCACTTCCAAGATCACCTTGAAATTACAACAAACCGAACAAGACACTGCTATCATGAAGAATATATACATTTCCTATGTCGGAAAACAAATGAAGGAGGCCTTCCCGAAATCTAAGAACATAAAGAGCATGCTCAGGAAAATTGAAATAAGAGGGGCGAAGAGGCAGAAAAATTTAGAAATCACAACTACTTATGTCAGCCCGAAAAATGTCACAATGAACACAACAGAGTGGGAAATAAGGACAAAAGTAACACCAAGTAAGAAAAGGACACTTGATGCTACAATCAACCTCACCAGGGAGTCACCTTTAACAGAACCGGTCCCGATTGTGGAAGAACTTCCAGCGAAGAAAAATAAGAGGCAACTCATAATCAACGAGTCATCTGAAGCAACAGAGTCAGATAAGCTAGTCAATACGAATGATGTCGATATAGAAACACTTGACATGGAGAAAAAAGAGTCGGTCAAGGAAATTGACATAGATTTGATACATCAATAGTCGACTAGAAAACCAATTTCACCATAAAACATTCAGTTGAAGCAATACAAGATAGTGAGCCGACCATCTCGATAAAAAAATAGGCAGTCCATCTGTTTGAGGTATTGGATCAGCAAGAGGAATTCTTGAGGAAAATAGAGACATATCAGGACGAGGTTGACCAGAGTACTAAAAAAATAGAGCCAAGATGTGGCATCCCAAGTTTGGAAAGTCTGCAACCCAAGAGGCCCTTACCATAGAAAAATCCAGTTGATCCTGATTTGATTATCAGAGAAGGGCCAACCCAAGATCTGCAAAACAAAGAAGATATGGAGGTGCAAAACAAGCATCATGAGGAGGATGAAAAAGATCAAACAAGTGAACAAGCACCTTGATGAAACAATAGACGAAAACAAAAGATGGTCAGCCATCCAAGTCTATAGAAAAAAGAAAGAAAAGGAAGCCATCCATGATTACTATCAGAACCACGGGAACAACTGCTCCAACTGGTTTGTCGATCGAGGCTTCATTCAACCCGACCACTATTTCTGACAAACACTTGTTTGACTTACATGGATCTATTTCAAAAGAATCAACAAGGAGATGGAAGAAGGTGTTGAAATAAGGAAGTCGGGTCAAAAGACAAAACAAGAGAAAATTACTATCTTCGAGGGATGCAAAGAAGCAGTTAGGTTGAATTAAAGGATGTAATAGATATCAAAATCACAAAACCCCCTAGAAGGATTTAAAGAATTGTTTGATAACATTATAAAAAATGGTGCAAACTACCGACAACAAGTAGAGGCTTTGAAGAAAGAAAAATAAGAAGTCGAACAACAATGTGACTTAGCCATCAAAGAAATCCAAACAACTCAGGAGCAGATGGACACAACCTTAGAAGAAGAACATAATAATCTGAAGGGATTCAAGCAGAACATACATAAATTAACTAGAGAAGCTAGCACACTAAACTCTGTGGTAAGTGAATGACCAAGTCATTTTGCAAACACATTCAATAAATGTTAGATACAAAAGGTTGTAGTCAACAGTATATAAAGAACAAGAAACTTGGCTACAGATAATAAAATAAAATAAGCCCTCGCCATACAACTAGCAAAAGAAATATCAACATAGAACTAAATATCACAATATGAGTAGGAATGGAAGAAGGAGGGACACAGAGTGCAGTTAGAAACTAACCTAGAAGCCAGTCGCCTCATCTAGCTCAATTCTAAAATGCAAGCTACAAAACAACAATTCGACCAAGTTTTGGGAACTTCTCAGACATCAAGTATAGAATATAAGTCGATTTGATTGCCCAATCAAAAATGTTAAATCTTGAAGCACAGTAGGTGATCGACATATGGTGTGACTTCATTCAACAAACAAAGAAATCATCCCCTAGTATTATTCAAACCACCTTCAAAGTCAACACAGAAAGCGAAAGAATAGGGATGTTGATGAAACTAGTCGAGGAAATCCAAGAAAAACAGATTAGTTAGAAGTATTACCTTAAGTCTGTCAATCATATATAAAGATTGTGTCTCATGTTCTTACATGTTTCTCTTTCTCTCTCCATCTTCTACTTCTTCATATTGTAATTTTGTAATCAAAATATGAAAAAGTTATTTTGTATAACCTCGACTTTCTCGAGACGAGTAAGGAATTGAGGTGTGGGGAGATGTTGTAGGGGCTAGTCAAGTAGACCCGATGGTTGACTAAGAGCCTATCAGTAAATCGATGTTGTTAGAAGTAGAAGTCATTCATAGTCTATGTTAATCGAATGACCCAGGAAGTTAAGTAGTTACAACTTCCTGAAAGAGGTATAAATAGAAAAGCACATGAAGGATCAAATAGCTTCATGTGAGAGGTTAGATGTAACTTTGTTGTACTGTTCTATCATATAATAAAAGGTCTGTTCTTTGGGCTCTCATTACTTGTGTATGTTTTTACCTATATCTATATGTATGCATGTATCTCTATGATGTCTATGTAAGGATCTAATGGTAACTCTCCCTACTTTTCCCTAGATTACAACAACAACCTAGGATTTATGGTTTGAATATTCAAATATAACTTGAAAAAATGAGCACACAAAATTTAATCTAGATTTTTTTTATGCAAGAGCATCCCAAAAATATTTTTAGTTTAGTTTTGATTTTATTTCAACGTTTTCCATATTTTCAACAACATCAAGGGTTTGGTTTAGTATATTGATCAACACACTTTCATACCTTAAATTCAAGATATGAAATTTGAATATTTTATAGAAGACACTTTCCTCTACCTTCCCGCTAAATTTCATAAAAATATATTGAACTTAAGTGTTGCACATATGCTTGGAGTTAAGGTGGAGAAATTTCCATATTTCTATAGTAATAAAGAGTTAATGTTTTAATCAATACTCCTTCAATACCTAGAGTTATAGTTTTAATTTTTTTATATAATACAGAGGACATTTTTCTCTACCTCCCATCCAAATTTCATCAAAATATTTTAAATTTAAGGAGTACACTTAATCGAAATGCAAAGTGTGATTGAAAGTCCTTCCATTATGTAACTTTGATTACAATCTCCCTAAACACTACATCAATAAACATTCAAATTATATTTTCTTAAATAATCGTTGAAATGTATTCCACACTTCCATTTTGTGTTTCTCTAAAAACATATAATATCTTTTGAAATATACTCAAAATATTATAATGCATTTTGATTTCCATCTAGGCTTCACATTCATCTTTATGACACAATAAAGAATAATTTATGCACGTCACTCGTTAATTTCTCTTTACAAAAATACAATGGTGCATTGTTCTCGAATTGAAATACCATAACATTATTAACGTGATCCAAGTGGAATGGATGCATTTAACTACCTAAGCACTAAATATTAGATGAATGAGTGTGCAAGTTATAGAGATCACCACAACTCCAATACTAGATTACACTATTCACATAAACTCTAAAATGTCATAGTTTAGTACTAACCACCAAGCATAGTAGAAATTTCAACACAACACTTTGCACTTTGTTAACAGGGCATGCAATATTTCTCTAATATTCATTATCCTTAATCAAAGTGATATGGTGAACCCATAACCATAAATTATATTAGGATTACCATTAGCTTAAGAAGAAACTCATTTAAGTTGTCTTTAAATGTACTAAATTCAATCCTTCAATTAGAATTATGCAATTAGAATTTTTATTAAATATTAAAAAAAAAATGAAAAAAAAAACAATTAAAACATTAAAAAAACTACATCCCTATTTAAAAGACCTTGTCATATAAATATTTTCAAAATAACATTATACGTTTAGATCATACGAGGATTTTTCAATATATTTATTTAATAAATATTTCCAAAATAACAGCATACCTTTATATAGCCTGAGTGGGCCTAATGGTTAAGAACATGTGTTGCCTCTTAAGAGGTCACAGGTTCAAATCTAGAGGGGGGTAGGGTATGTATACCTTCGTAGACTTTACCAGTCAAATCGCTGGGCGGAGGGGGGTCCCTTGTCCCACAAACAAGGGGGTCTCATACACCAAATTTGGTTTGCTGGCTTGGTCGTGACCTTAAAAATAGATTATTATTATTATTATTATATCATAAGGGGATTTGTCAATATATTTATTTATTTAATAAACGTCATTGCACATCCAAATAGCAAATCCATATTATAACATATTGGTGCACTTCACATATCCTTGCAAGTGATTTCCTTAACCATCCAATGTTATCACCTAGTGAAAAGAAGAGAAACCACACTAGTTATCAAGTAGTACAAAATGTTTGATAACCAAGTATCAACATGAATAATAACAAAACCTTCAAATATTAATAAATAAATAAAAACATATTTAAATGAGATAAGGTAACAATAGGAAGGAGAGACATTGCATAATCCAACATGTAGAATTTGGATTCCCTTTAAAAATTTGTACAATACAAATTATACTCAACAAAACCTTGCTATAAACTATAAATTCTCCAAGAAAGATGAATGATCAAGAAGGATTAATAGATATCCGATGTCCCCCTTAATGGTCTTGAAAACGACATCTCTTGATGAGGGGTAAATCCCATAACTATCCATGATCCAGATTGGATCATTATATTTTTTATCTATCTTGATGCTTTTAGATTAGAAAAATGGGAGGAATCATTTTGTAAGGTCATTTTAGTGGCAAGTCCTAATTTGAAAAATTGGGGTTTAGAACCTTCCAGAGCCATTTTGAGGAATTAAACAATTTTTTTTGGGTTTTGGAGTTCAAAAGTTGAGTGCACCCCCTTGATGGTGTTCTATACTCCAAGACCTTTCCAACGATGTATACCACACATCAATTAGAAATCGGATGCAAAATTTATGCCTCCCACAAGTTGACCTATTGTGTTGACCACCATGGTACAAGATGATGCCATGTCAGCCCCTATTACTCATGCATATGGGGCTAGCCACATGAAGACTTTCAAGAATAATATAGAAGGTACCAAACCTTATCACAATTGAAGGTTGAGGAATTCAAAACCCTAATCCTAGATAGCTATCAGGCTATGTTAAATACCAGGCCGCTAGGATGAGAAGGGGTTCCATTCTATGTTATTGTATTTTGTTCCATAATAGAGGAGTGCTACGGGGAAAATCCCCCTATATTGGGTCTAAGGTAAAGGTAGAGCAATAACTCCCTTAAAATATTGTTCTACCCTTAATCTACCCCAAAAGAGACTTAATGAGTGCACCTTTATTCCTTGAGGTTGGTGTAGACCTCTTTCGCTTGTTGCCGCCTCCTAGACCATATATCTCCTCCCAAAGATGACCTACAAAAGGTTAGGAATAAAATGCAACAACATATGCAATCTCTACTGATCACTTTAAAATTTTAGACATATATATAAATGCGCAAATTAACAAAAGCATGTAAACATAGGGTTTTGGGACAAGGATGAACTCTTTTATTCAATTTCAAGATAAAAAGGATTACAAATTTTGTTGGAAACTACTCCACGAACCAAGTCCTAGATCCTTTATCATGGCTCAAAGTGCATCAATCCCACATTATCTTCTCACAACCAACATAACACCAAGGGAGGGAGGAAGGGTTGCATAAGGAGAAAGGATGGAGGGGGAGGCTGAGGCTAAAACTCATAATGAGATACAAATCTTGGGCTAAGAAAAGGAAGGGATTTTGGCAGAGTTTTCTTATTCTCTTTCTCATGTTCATAAATGACAACCTAAGACCTCTTTTTATATGAGAAAAATATGGTTATTCGATTTGGGGATGGGCTACAAGGGGTAAAATGGTTAGGAAACCCTCCATAGCCCGTAAAATCCACCGAATTCCATGCAATTTTATATTTTTTGCAAATTTTGGAGGTAAATGCAGGCTAACTATCATGCAACAAGCGTGTGTACAGGGGATAACTAGCATTGAACACGCATGTGTACATGGGCCAATTTATTTTGGCAACGTATGAAAATGGAAGGGCCAATGTCTTGTATGCACAAATAAGGCATTTTGGACTATAACAGATGCCCCCTAATGTGTGAGGTTAGAAGAGAAACTAATGGCTGAAATACATGACAATATATTTACACAGTGGGAAGGAACGGAGTTGAGTGAGCCCGAGACAAGTGTTTGTGAGCGTGCCATCTGCAAAGTAATGATAATCTCTTCGATATAGGCATACCCATGCTCATGATGAACTAAGCATGGTTGTCAATCAAGTACACTGTAGATCCATGTCATATATGACTACTAGACAAAATATAAATGTCTGTATAAAGTGTAGCCGCAAAAAATACACAATGGATCTACATCTCAAGATCATCTAAAGATATACAAGTACAATATGATATGCATATTCAAGAAGCATTGACGCATGTGGCTAGAGATGAGGACTTCATAGCTCAAGTAACAACTCCAACAGATTCAAAACTCAGGTAGGAGTACAATAGGAGTGTAAGACTCACTACTATGAGGTCTTCGACATGTCATCGGGGAAATACTGGACGATCTTGATCATCAGACATAGAACTTTATTGATTTTTAATCTGAACTTGACTGGACTCTCAGGATGGCCGAATCATGAACGTCAAGAGATCAACTACAGAATGGTCGAATCAGGTTGGATAAACTTCCCTTGGACAAAATCACTACAAAATGATGAGACTCAAGAAGCATAGTATTGACATAAGTCTGTGATATAGGAGGCACCGAAAACTCTCCATATGTTTGGAAGAGTAACCAAATGTAGGAGGACACAACTCTATGTAACGAGAACAACTTCCTAAGGTCATACTAGATCCCAATGCTTGGCAAAAGAAAAGAAGGATGTGATTTTTCCAAGGGCGACAATCTTGCTGCTGATAAAAGAGAATGTGTATCCCGTCCCCTATTTTTGGAATATTTGATATTTTTGTCTTTTTCAAAATTTTAAGGAGCTTGAAAAAGAATAAAAGAATTCTATGCTACAAAGGAGATCCAATGTCGCAAGCAAGGAAACTAGTTCCAAGCGCATGGAACATACTGATGCTCAGTGCAAGGAGACATGTGCAGGATAAGGGCACTCGGGAAAATTCCTCCATGGGTCAAGGTGTCATATCGTGAGGGAAAAAGTGTTTCAAGACTTGCATTTAAGGAATGCTTTGAAGGTTCAGTTCATAGCAACACTAAAAGAAGAATCCAGAGTGTTCCTTTTTCATAATTAGTTTAGTCAGTTCGAAAAAAGGGTTAAACTTATACAGAAAGGACATCACCTCAAAACCATTTTAATGAGTGTGACTGAGTCAAGATCACTTGACTATCTTTTCAATTTTAAGGAGTTTGTAAATATCTCAACTATGGACTCACAACCTTTTTCTAAGTTTAGTCTCCTTAGCCCGAAAAAGAATAAAATATAACTTAGGAGAACTCTCCTGGTGAGACATATCTCCTGAGGCATACCTTTTTCCTGGATAATATATTGGATGGAAAAAGGGTTAAAATTATGCCAAATAGATATTCCTTCTGGACCAATTAATGAGTGTGAAAGGAACAAGGTCTCTTGATGATATTTTCATATTTAGGGAGTCTGAAAAGAACTTAACTATGGACTCCGAGGGGGTTCCTTTTTTGTAGATAATCTCGAAGGCCTGAAAAAGAGATAAACCAAAACCAAGGAGAATGGCCCTTTTTAAAACATTTAGTCCCTTAGGCCCGAAAAAAGGTTAAACTTACACATGAGAATAATATCCTAATGAACCGAATCTCCTAAGGCATACCTTTATTTGTAAATTAACCGTCCTGACCAAAAAAGGGGTAAAATACCACCAGACAGATGTGCCTTCAAATTTTAGTTTGACAAGCGTGAAGGGAAACAAGATCGCTCGGGAATATTTTCAATTTTAGAGGGTCTGAAAAGGGCTTAAAGAAGACTCTAGGGGGGATTCTTTTCTTAAGTAATCTAAATGAGACCAAAAAGAATAAATAATCTCTCGTTAGATGTTTCTTTCAAAGTTTAAGCAAGCATGAAAGACAACAAACCATGCTCATATGGAGTCCCTCGGATATGAGCCAAAAAATATGAAGAAGAATGGGGCTTCAATATACAATCATGGCAGGACTAAAAGGACTCCCAAGCCTATGGAAAATATTCACAACATGGACATCAAAATGTAGCAAAGGATGTACCTAGGGAATCCTTGTAGAGGAAGGCTCTACCACCTAATTACGATACTTCTAAAGAATCATAAAAGGTTATGTGTCACACTTTAGTGGGATCGATCCTATGGTAAAGAGAAAAATTCAACAATATGCAGCATTCAAGGTGGTGAGAACCTAACCTATATGGAAATGTCAAAAAACAAATTTTATCATGAGATGATATGAGTGTAACCCATCTCATGAAAACACCAAACCAAAAGAACAAGTTCATTAGAATGACCCAAAGATCTCTCAAAAAGAAACTCAAGAACTCACCAGACCAAGAATATGAAAAAAGAGGACCAAACTGGGCCAAAAAGAGCCAAAAAGTCTATAAATAAAGGTGCAAAACTCATTTTAACCATTGCAAATTGGAAAATAACCAAAAAGACAAAACAAACCTTTTCTTTAAAAAATGAATTCAAGGAGCTACAGTGAACGAAATATATTCAAACCTGAACCAAGTAAGTACAAATGACCTCTCTCCTCCTTTTTCATTCATTATTTGTTGCTTATTTTATTGTTTGGAGGGTGCATGTCGTAGTAAAAAGGTTAGGCATGCGTGTATGTGGGATGTCCACAGCCAACACATGTATGTATGTGGGCAATGTAACACTTAGACCATGTAATTATGCAACTTTCTTAAAGACAGCCTACGTACATCTCTTTTATCTTTCAAAAAAAATGAAAAAAGGAGCTAACCTCACAAAAAAAATTTGCAGCAGGATGTATGTTCACTGACAAGGAAGAGAACATGAAGAGTTAGATGTCTTGGTAGAGGAGGATCCAGGGGCCATTTTCATTCTTAAGCAATGTGGCATGCGGAAATATTTTCAGTGTCCATTCTTGAGGGATCAACCTAGGCTACTGAACCGTATGATAGAGTGTTGGCATTCATATGCATAGGCCTTCATGCTATAGGGCCAATCATTGACTCCGATGATGGAGGATATCTAATTTTTGACCGGCCTCTCCAAGAGGGGGGAACCGATCAACTTGAGGACCTTTCCTCCAGTACTGCACACCATAGAGGATTACATTGGGATGTATTACGAGGCTGGCACTGAGAAAGAAAGATCTCAGGTGCTAAATCATAAGATCACAAGCCTCAATATTTGGATAGTAATCTACATGATTGGTTGGATCAAGAGATTCAAAACACTTCATCGAGATTCATGTGCATAGATGCATTGTGTAGCTCAGTGTCTATATGACATTACATTTTACTGGAGCACTACAATGCTCACATAAATGAAAAAATAATTGATCTACTGTCGAAGAAGAACGAACAAGAAATTTGGGTTCGGGATCGTGTTGTGCACCTTTTTTTATGAGAGAGTGCCAAGCCTTAGCCCGAGGGAGACAATACGAGGCCATATTTCCTCCTTTCCGACAATATGCAGGTGGAAAACGTTTTTACCGTGACAAGGTGCAAGGAGAGTACATGAGGCCTTTGAAAAAAAAAAAATTAACTGGTGGGCCCGTCAAATTCCTATGATAGAGGACTACCCCTACGCAAGGATTAGTTTCTTGAGGGTCCTCATATGCCTATGCCCCTTGGCGAGGAGCACAGAGATATAGGTAAACACATTTTAAAGTGATTTAATTTTTAATTTTTTTTTTAAATGTTATCCTTTTTATGGTAATGTGAAAGTACTAACTCAATGATCTATCATATACTAATGTGGGACCAATGTGATTGACTAACTTCACCAGGACCAGGTGTTTTCCTTGAGAAGATGCCAAGGCAGGAGCAGCAAGAGGACCAATAGTTGCAGGAGGACTTCCAGCTAGAGATGCTCAGAGAGTATTGCAACGAGTAGAGAGGAACATGACATCTCTCACTCGTGCAATGTCGATGGTAGAGATAGAGGACCTTCCCTTGGCCATGCAGCCACATGTTGTAGGGGTACCCAGGATTTGGGTTCAGTTGTTCTGATGTCTTGCAAACATCATAGTTCATTATACTAGGGAAAACAAGCCTAGTCCATAGTTAGTACTGGACCACATATGTGCCAAGGGCACCTTTTGTACTCTATTATATAGTGAGGGATTGAGCCCAACGATGTATACTTACTTTATTTGAGGCTTTATGGTCCACTTTTGTACTTATGACATTATTTTTGGACACATTATTATATATATATATATATATATATATATATATATATATATATATATATACATATTTTTCCCTTATGGATAAACATTTTGTACAAATGTATTTACATGTGCATGTATGTGTGTGATTTTACTTTTATGTCTAAGCAATATGCCAATCTAATACTTGATTAGCCAATGTATCAATTAGTTGATTAGATCTCCTAGGAACATGAATATAAGTAATATAATCAAAATAGCATTCTAAGAGACATACCCTAAGGAATCTTCGATGAAGGGTGAGATCGTAGACATGATATACTCCATTTAACTGAAACATGACTAGTTGAGCATCTAGATAAACCCGGGGGGTGAGAAATACCATTTGATAAGGAATCACGTAGTAATTCTATTATGACACTGTACTCGGTAACATTATTGGTTGTTTTTCCTAGAAAAGTACCTCCAGAAGACACCAACTGACCAAAAGGTGTAAAGATCACCCAAGCTACGAAAGCAAGCCTTCGAGTGTGTTGTCTAGCACCATCCACAAACCCAACATAGACCTCAGATTCACTTGACATTTTCCACAGTGAAAAGAAAACAAAATAAACTACACGTCCATAAAACAAAAAGACAATACTGTATAAATTAAGCTATACATTATATACAAGAAGTCATGCTCAGGTGACCTATCTAAGTGTAATACGTCTTAAGGTAGATCCCATCTTTAGGCTTCGATAAAGAATTACCCTCGAAATCGACCAGTTGATAGGTTCCCTTTTTCTAAAATTTTCTTAACAATGAACGGTCTGAACCACATGGGTTGGAACTTGCTTTTCCCCAAGTGATATTTATCTTGGTCATAGACCAGAAAAAGATCACATTCGGAGAAAATCCGAGGGCAGACATAACGATCATACTGACACTTGACACATTGTTTGCAAGCCTCATTGGCCAAGGATGCATCTCAATGCTACTCATCGAGTTGCTTGAGATATAAAAGATGCTCTTCAAGTGGTGTAGTGTTGGGCAGTAGTTCCACTACCAACTTAAGAGAAGGGATTTGGCACTCTATGGGAAAGACTTCCTCCATCCCATAAATGAGTTGGAAAGGAGAAAAACCAGTAGCAGTCTTGAGCGAGGTTCGATAGCCCAATGTGTGGATTACAACATCAAATTCCAATTTGACTTGGCTGAATTGATCATCCACTGAAGAATAGTCTTGAGAGACTTATTAATAACGTCCACTTGACCATTCTCCTATGGGTAGTAAGGTGATGAATGTTCCTACTTAAACCCTATTTTTTATGTTAACTCGAACATCATCCTGTTTTGGAAGAGACTTCCATGATATGTGACAATCTCCTTCAAAATATCGAACCTGGCTACAATCTGATTAAAACTGAAAAGTGAAGTTGTTTCCCTGTCATTTTTGAATATCGGCATAGCCTTGAACCACTTATTAAAGTAGTCTACTGCTATGATGATACAAAAATTCCCCCTAGCTAAAACGAGCTGGCATGTAGTAAAATCAATCCCCCACTTGGTGAAGGGACCAACAACAATAACTAGGAACATGGGAGCTGGGTGTGCCTGCATCTTCCAAGAGAATATCTAACATGGGTGACACTTCTTGACCACCTCTACACAATATTTTATCAACGAGGGCCAAAAGTATCCAAAACAATGAACCTTTTGGGATGTTTCCAACCCAGACAGGTGACCGCCACATTCTCTTGTGTGGCAGTCATTTAACACAATTTTTTCCTCTTTGTGAGTGAGACATCGATGGAGAATGCAATCCATGCCTCGATGATATAAAATATTATAGAGGATAATATAGTTCCTCGCTTGATGGTGTATTCGTCGACGCTAATCATGAGAAGAAAAATATGGGCACTTCAAAGTATGAAGATACACAAGTATATCTCCATACCAAGGGTCTGAAGATGCAATAAGGAAAAGACCCTTGTTGATCAATGACACTTCTGGAAAATTATTATCACTCTCGACTGAAAGTTCTGAGATTAGTTCAGTAAAGACCGAATACTTTTTAGACTTCATCGAAACCATCCATTGACTCATTTTCCCGTTGATGACCCATCATGTTAACACATATTGAAAAGGGTTCATGATAACTACGACGGAGGTCTTGCGAAGTAAGATGTAATGATGGAACTGTTGGACATCATGAACAACTACCAAAGCAAGTTTCTCAACATGTGTGTAACTGATTTCCAATCCTACTAAGCCTCGACTAAGATAGTGGATAACATGCTCTTCAAGCACGTCATCCTCTTGGACCAAGACCATGCCAATAGTAGACTTTGTAGAAACTAAATACAAAAATAATTCCTTGCCATAATCCATAGGACTGAGCAGAGGGGCAGACGTCAGAGCATGTTTCAACGCTTCGAAAGAGTGTTGAGCCGATTCATCCCAACATAATGGGACCCATTTTTTCAAGAGACTCATAAACACTTTAGTAATCTCGACATAGTTGGCAACAAAATTAAAAAGAAAGTTGGCTTTCCCCTATAGACTTTGAAGCTGGGGGATCGTGCACGGGGGATGAAATTGAACTATTTCCTCAACCTTCATAGGATTGATCATGATCCCTTAAGTTTACATGATAAAACATAACAAGCGTTCGGATTTCATGCAAAAAGTACACTTATTTGGATTCAGGCGAATATGATAGTAGCAATACCTCTCAAAGATAAGTTGTAAATGGGCGGGATGATCGGATCTCTTACGAGAACATGATTCCAGATCATCAAGATACGCCTTGAATATGTGTTTTAGGTCATGGAAGGAAAATGACATGGTCCAATGACAAGTGGCTCTAGAATTATTAAGGACAAAAAGAATTTTCTTGTACGCGAATGTACCCCAAGGAAAAATAAATTTCATTTTATGTTGGTCCTTGGGCTTGATTCGAATCTGGTTGTACCTGGAAAAAACGTCCATAAAATAAAATACCTCACAACCCACACATTCATTGACAATATGGTCAATGAATGTGGTTGGAAAATTATCTTTCAAGCAAGCTTCGTTCATGTCACAAAAGTCCATACACACGTAGATCGTACCTTAATTTTTGTTCATAGGAATAGGGTTCAACACCCATTATGTCAATTGCATAGAATAGATGTAACCAGCCTTGATGATTTTATGTACCTTAGCCTTGATCATCACTGCCTTGTGAGGATTGACTAGGCAAAGCTTATGTCAGACAAGCTTAACATCGGGGTAAGTTGTGATATCATCTTCAACAATACATGGGTTAATGCCTAGCATCTCCTCATAACACCAGGAAAATACGTCGCAAAACTATTTAAATAATTCAGTGTATATATGAATCTCTTCGGAAGAACAATCTGCTCTGACGAAGATGTTTTCCATGATGACGAGGGTTCTAGAGATGTCAATAGGAATTGTTTCGGCTATACTTTCTATGTGTCCCTCAACATAGATTCTGTGTGTGGCCAGAGGGTTAACAGGATAAAGGGCATCTCCATTTAGGGTTGTAATGAACTCTCCTGCCTCTATTCTTTTCATCTCGGGTAAGAAATAATATCTGTGGTGAATATCATCCCAAGGTCTGTCTGGCCCAGTCATTGCTTCCAAAATATCCTCATCAGAGGGAAAGACTAAGTCCAAAGGATCGTAAGTGGTGAGAGATTCTTGAACCCAAATAGGCTTGAGGATGGGATGTAACTCATGTGGGGGAGACGAATCATGGCTGGCGAGGCTTGTTGGACAATATTATATGCAACCTCAACAATGGATAAGGGCATATCCATTCTAGGGTGCCCTACACCTTCCATCGAAGTCGATGGGGAAGGTAAAATATGTGGGTCGTTAAAGTAACTCGTTCTAAAAGACGCCACTTGAAATATCACAACCTTCGGTTGGTCGAGGACAACTGCAATAAACTTGACAGCATTAACATGTGATGGATAATCAAAATTCCCCATTAAATATGGAAATAATCCAACACCTAAGTTGATGGTACCTAGATGCGGGTTGTCAATCATTGGGATTGTGGATTCCCCCGATGAAGGGTCGGGATGAGATAAGGATAATTGATCAATGAATATGATCAGCACTTCATGAGGAAAACATATACAACTATTGTCATAGGATAGGTCCAAATCCTCCCTAACAAAAGATTGTAGTTGAGAGGTGCATCAACTACTTCTACCTCGACGCACATAGTTTTTCCCTCCAAATACACAGGGAAGGATGGAATTGTTCCATGTGGTCTAAAATATTGATCATCAAACATGGTTAGCAACATGGGTGATGGATACAACTTAGGTTGGCCAATGGCCACCATCATGCCAAAGACATCACGCAACTCAAGTCACCCTCATCAACCACCATACAAAAATGTTTTGTGTTAATGATTTCATGGCATACACCACTACTATCTGAAAAGCGACATGGTGAGGAAGATGAGGTTTATAATCTGTAGGGTAAAAAACAATCATTCTTGAGTTAGTAGTCTCGGTCGCTCCCAAGGCAGACAACAATGATTTCCTTTTTGAGGGGAAACTCTCGAGGACATCCAGAGCGGACATTGCACAAGGAGTTTGTGCCAGATCCTCCATGATGGAGTAACTCTGGGAAGCCCTTGCGTTAGGGTTGTGAGAAGCCTTTTTAAATGCACCCTTAGGGATGTGAGTCATAGTTTCTCCCATAGTCTTCTCAATTTGAAGAGGAGGTAGTGGGTTGGAGGATTCTTTTCCCTTCTCAACAAATTCTGGAATTCCGTAATAATGAGCCCTAGTCTGCATATGAGCTTCAAACATCATCATATACATATTTGTGGCTCCATTGTTAGCCTTAGGCACAGGGGCTCATTGATTTCCCCCATGCACATTCGTGGATAAAGAAGCTTGAGATAATTTTTTCCCTTGTGGAAAAGGGTTGGTTAACACGGTAGGATGTTGTTGTGCCAATATATTTTGGGCTTCCTTAAGTCGAGGGAATTGGTGAGTCAAGTGGTTAACACGGTAGGATTTTTTTGTGCCAATATATTTTGGGCTTCCTTAAGTCGAGGGAATTGGTGAGTCAAGTGGTTAGTTGTATAAAGCTTACATGGAAACTTCACCTTCCTATTTTTTTTTTTTGCTCGCCAGAATTATTCGCAGCCTTCTTATCCCCCTTACCCTTCTTGTTTTTAGATTTCCTCTTTCCCTTTGTTTATTGGTTACCCTTGGTATTTTTCGATTGCACATTATGTACATCCGACGTTTAGGTTATGGGGCCAGCCAAACTAGGAGTTTGGTTGGCCACAGTCTATTGAATCGATAACTGTTGTAATTGATTAGGAAATTGATCTGTGGGATTGCTCTGTGTTGATCCTACTATGCCATTGGTGTGAGGCCCAGAATTGTGTTTTGTCGTGTTGAAAGTCGACTTTGGTGCATCGGGCATGATATCATACAACATATCGAATTGAGAGTAAATCAACTCTAGTTGTTGGGATCTCATGATAGCCTCTTCTTCGGAAAAAACCTCAGACATCACGATGTCTTTGGATACACAAGGCACCAAGGAATTCAGGAACCACTCAAGAAAAACTGTGGGAGGGAACTTAACTTTGATCAAGCTCTTTCTTCGTCGTCATTCTCAGATGTGATCCAGAATATGGACGATTTTTTTTTCTCAAAGTTGGCTAGCAAATTGGTGTCGACATATTATCTTACCGATAACTGGAAATGGTTTAAGAAGACCATACCCAAGTCGTTAAACTAAGCGTAATTCAAGCTTGATATACCATTTCACAACATCCCCTATAAGACTGCATTGAAACAAATGAAACTGAATGGAATCATCCTTTAACGAGTTGGATGAGTACCATAAATGAAATGTTGTAACATGATAACTTGGATCCTCACCAGGATTTCCTTTGAACTTAGGGATGTCCGAGGTAAACTTAGTCGACATGGGGGGACAATGTGGATCATGACATATCGGGTCATTCAACAATCTCAACAAGTCTAGAAAATGCAGAGTTTCCAAGAAATATAGTCTAGGTTGTGGTGGATTCAAATGAAAAGAGGAGCCTAGATTTTGGCTAGCACCAGGTTGCCAAGAAAATTTTGGTTGTTGACTAGGGTTTTGGTAGAAACCATGGTGGCCCTGTCTAGTAAAAGTAGTTTGTCTTTGATTTTGCATTGCTGGTTGATTCTCATAGTTGTATAACATGCCTTGTGTAGGGATTTGTCCCTGCACAGTATTCCAAGGACCTTAGTTGGGAATTCCCCCAGATGACCCTCTTGGAATAGGTCCTAAACCCTTCCTGGGGTTCCACTGAGTGTGGAAGTGGTTTCCCCCAATCGACATCCCTTGTGAAGGAAACAAGCCCTGCCAAGGATTTCCAAGACTTTGTGAGGAGAAAAATTTCGTCATCACTCCCTGCGAAGGAATGAAACCTTCCATAGGGTTTGGTTGACAAAAAACAAGGTTTCCCCCTGACGAGAAAGAAGACGATGAGAAAGAATTATTTCAAACACACCAAATAAAGAAAAAGGAATATACCCTACCATAGTCATGTATGAATGAGGTTCATGAATCCCCCCACTGAAGAAAGTAGAGTTGGTGTTAGGCTCGATTGGCTATTGGAAAGCAACTTTGAGTGAAGGGGACAGAGGAGGGATATGACCCCCACCATAAGGGATAGCATTAAATAGGGCATTGGTACCCATGACATATCCTTATAAGGGAGCATTAGATCTCCCTACCCCTAGACCAACAATATGTAGATTAGAGTAGGTTAGGAACGAACTAGATTCGAAACCGACATCCCATACGCAAAGGGAGTGCCAGACATATTCTGGATAGAGGGAAAATGGTTAGAGTCATTGAAGGGATTGTGCCACTACTCATAGTAGTGGGTGTCTAGACAGTTGTAGTGTTGATAGGTGGAGGTGGGGAAGGAGGCACGACACCCCCTCCCACAATAGTCGAGATGGGAGTATGAGGACTCATAAAGGAAGTAGCACTAGCTGCTTCCATCACCGCTTGTCTAACAAACTAACGTTCAAGTGAAGTCACCTCATGAAAGGCTATCTGAATAATAAGTGGTACCGATAAGTCAGTGATCGAAGGGTTTGCGGGCCTGAAGCCTTCAACTTCATGGTAAAAAATGATGGACTCCTCTGGTGCAGGAAAGTATTCTCTAGGAGATAGCTCGAGTATAGTTTCATGTGGCCTGATCACTTTGAATAAAACCTCTTGATCTAGCCTATGCCTCAGTGGTGGCAGAGGTGGCATGATTTGATGCCTACATGAATGGTGGAGTTGTTGATCTTCTACCTTGTGAAATGATCAACCGACACTCTAAGGTTGAGCTAGTGTGAAACACAGATCACACACTAAAAGGTTCCTAATGACAAATCAAGAAAACAACTGATTGGTAGGAAGAACAGTTACGCCAATCAACACTAGAGAAACTAACCGGTGCAAGTGTAACTCAAACATGGAAACACCCTCCGGGTATAATATGCAAAGTGAGATCCAACGTCTACTCTAGGTACAATAGTATACCCCCATATTCACCCATGTAAGTCCATAAAAACATGCAACTAGGTTTCCATCTCGTAGTCAGTCACCAGGTGGGTACAGTCAACAGTCGGGTTGATCGTAATGAGTAGGACTAAAAATTTTGAAGCCTTTCAAGGGTACCGAAGGAAAATGGTCTGGAAGACAACTAAGGAGATCGAACGGATTCGAGGTCCACGAGGCTCTGTAGTCAAATGTGATCAATGTAAATCCCAAGAACGACCCTCAATATAAGATCCCCACTATGATTAGTCTGGCTTTGGAGGGGTTATCTCCTCTACATTTCCTTACATGACCTCAAGTTTAGCCCCTATGTTAGAGGGTTGTCCTGACTGACTCTTACGAAACTGGACTCTGACACTCCCTATCAAAGACAATTATGTTTTTTTAAGCGGACTTGAAGAGTTTCCTCTCCACACCCATTTCAAGGCCCTAGAGCCTAGATTACTTGGTGAACCCTACAAAAAAATTCTAGTTTATTTTAAGTGTTGATCATTGATTTTAAGTGGCTTGATTTATTCAAAAGGGTATGGACGTGCAACTTATTCTTTTTTCAAGAGACAAAAGAGAAGAAATAAAAGATTTAGAGCATTCATGCAAAAGAAAACTAGGTTCTACAATTGAAAATGGCTTTTAAATCTTTGCAAATGCAAACTTTTCGAAGTAGTAGTCCAAGATCCTAAAATGCCCCGTTTAATATATATATATATATATATATATTCCCTGGATGGGGTGACACATTTCACTTCAATGCCACATAGGGAGGAGCCAAGCCCGACCATTAATAAGACATGCCAACTCCCATCCCCTCACCATTAAGCATGGGAGAAAGCCTCAACTACGAGCCTCACGCCATGGGACTTCTCTCTCGCATGAATAGTCCAGAGGCACAGACAGTAAATGTTGGAGAAATGACGGTGGAACTTGTCCCGTGGCTCCTCCCAAATATTGTCTGAATTAGCCATGGCTTCATCCATTTTGCATTTGGCTCGCACCAGGATGGCCATTTTGAGCTCTGGTGCGACCACTGGAACACCCTCTTTATTTTAGTCACCAGAATTGTCATCCCAATGTCGCGAGAAAGAGGGAAGCCATGTCATGGCTCAACTTGGTATACCTTCGCTGCATGAAAGAAGAGACAACAGTGGCTAGAGCGTATGTTTTTCATGGCTCAAACTCAGATTGCACATAGGGAAAATACGGTCAAGTAACCTCCCATGGCATATGTGGAGGAGTTCTTCCCTGAGGAGCCAATTCATGTTCCTTCAAAGACTCTTCTCTTCATAGTCCCAAAAGATTGGAAGCCACCAAGCAGCCTCCTGGGGGAAGTCACCATGGTCACCACTATGGGTCATCAAGGACGCCACACCATAGAGTCTCAATTGGATGATTTTCCCACTTGCTACATCGAGGAGGAGGTCCCGGAAGAGATGGAATTTCAAGATGTTGCACTCGCAGTAGGCTACAATTATTTTTGCGCCATGGAAAGCGATAAGGACCAGGAGAAGTTGGTAGAGGAATAGGGTTAGAGCGCAACAATGGAGAAGCCACGTGAGGTAGCAACAAGCGACACTACAAAGATCCAGGAGGGTGGCACGTAGGAGGGTGGCGAGGTCATTACACCACCTCCCATCTCGACTATGTAGGAACAATGGCGTGTCCCATCGCCATTCTTCCACCTGGAGCATCTAGAATTGATGTTTGATTTGAGAATCCAGATGGAATACCAAGTCCACCGTGGCACTCTCATGAACCAATGTCTTGACATGTTGTACAATGCCTTTTCCAAGGCATCAGTAGGGAAAAGATGCCCAACCTGTGCACAACCTTACGTGATTCTAGCTTGGGAGGGAACGCAAGATGATGATGTCGACATGGCCACCTATGAGCCCACCTGGTAATTTCTTATGGTTATGGTTCTAGATTTAGTTAGCTCAGAACTGTCATGGCCTAAACTAGTTTTATTTTCTATCCCTCTAGTTAATGTTCAGACTATGGGCTTGCATCTATCTTGGTTTCCTATGGGCAGGATAGATGACGTACTACCTATTTTTGACAAGGATATCATAGGCTACCATCTGTTCCGATTTCCGCTAATATGGCGGAACAACTGGAAGCCTAGGAACTTATGTTTATTTTTTATTATAATATAATAGGATCTACTACTTTTTACTTTATATATATTAATTATGCCCTATTTAATGTTATCCCACCATAAGGGATAACATTAAATGAGGAATTTGTTCCCGTGAAAGATCCTTGTAAGGGAGCATTAGATCTCCCTACCCCTAGACCAACAGTCTATAGAGTAGAGTAGGTTAGGATTGAACTATTGTCGAAACTCAACATCCCATATGAAAAGGGAGTGCCAGACACATTTTGGATAGAGGGAACAATGGTTAGAGTTGTTGAAGGGATTGTGCCACTACCCAAAGTAGTTGGTGTCTAGATAGTCGTAGTCCTGATAGGTGGAGGTGGGGGAGGAAGCACGACACTCCCTCCCATGACAGTCGATATGGGAGTATGAGGAATCCCAAAAGAAGTAGCATTAGTTTCTTCCATCGCCTCTCATCTAACAAACTAATGTTCAAGTGAAGTCACCTCATGAAGGACTATCTGAATAAGAAGCAACGTCGATAAGTCAGTGATCAGAGGGTTTGCGGCTTAAAGCCTTCAGCTTCAAGGTAGAAATGGTGGACTCCTCTATTGCAGAAAAATATTCTCTAGGAGATAGCTCGGGTATAGTTTATTGTGGCTCAGTCACTTAGAATGAACCCTCTTGATCTAGCCTATGCCTCAACGGTGGCGGAGGTGGCAGGCCTTGAAGCCTACACAAATGGTGGAGTTGTTGATCTTGCACCTCGTGAAATGATCAACTGACACTCTAAGGTTGAGCTAGCATGAAACACAGAGAACACACTAAAAGGTTCCTAACGACAAATCAAGCAAACAACTAATTGGCAGGAAGAACAATTACGCCAATGGACACTAAAGCAACTTACCAATGCAAGTGCAAATCGATCACGGAAACACCCTCCAAGTATACTCTACAAAGTGATATCCGACGTCTGCCCTAGGTACCACGGTATACCCCCGTAGTCACCCATGTAAGTCCATAAAAACATGCAACTAGGTTTCCAATGCACTGTCAGTCACCAGGTGGGTACAGTCAATATATATATATATATATATATATATATATATATATATATATATATATATATATATATATATATATATATATATATATAACTAAAGATTATAGAATCTAAGGAATTTAACCTTCATTGTGTATACTTTAGTTTTATTTATCATATCTATTGTGATGAACTGTTCCATTGGAATATCCACAACATTTTATAGATCAATCCAACAAATCACAATTTGTTGACTTACAACTAACTATAAGTGTAAATAATAATTAATCCATAAAGTAGATGAATAATATGATGCAAAATTGCACTAAAATAATATAGCATAAATTCCTTAAGACACCTATTGATGCTTAACATCTTGATGTTGTATATTGTTACTGGATTTTTTTTTTACACTTTTTCTAGATTTTTTTTCTAATAAAACTTCATTAGTAATGATGATTTGATTTTTAATTTTAATCAATCTGTTGAAGTCACTCTATCTATAATTTACTATTAAAATATTTCTTGATTCAATCAGATAGGTTAAGGTTTCTTTATCTACGATCTCAACTTCTAAAAACTTCCTTGATTGATTTGCATCAATGGATGTCTCTTTGTCTACTTTTAGAATTGATATATTCTTAAGTTTTGATTATTTTACTTCCACAAGCAGGGTTTGACTATTATTCTTCAAATGATTAATTTCCTTGTCTTTAACTGACAAGATCTTCTTGAAATGTTTCTTAGCATTATTCTTCCTTATGATTCTTATTTACATTGAACTGCAACATCTTGTGGACTTGGTGCTTGATCTTTCACTTGTAAGTGACATATTTTTTTTCTATGGTGCTTGTAGTTGCCTCTTGAACTCTTTTTTCTTGCTAATGTTCTCTTCTAATTTACATTGTAGGATATGGAATTTGTATTGAAGTTCTTCTTTAACATCTTCAAGATATTTAATTCATGTGATCAGGCCTTGACTCTAGTTCTCAAGTAAATAAATTTCTTTTTCCTCGTCAACAACAACCTTGTTCACTTTTTTGTGGTGATCCTACAGTTTTTGTATTGACTTTTAGCTACCTTCAAAAATCACTCTCAATATATCATTCAAGTACTCTAATGAGGGTGCTACTGAACATGCTTCCACTCTAATGTCCCACAAAGTTACTATCTTCTTCTTATAGGAGAATGTCAAAAAATAATTCTTTAGGTCTAAGATGAAAGTACCCAATGTATTCATTCAAGTTGAACCTAGAATTATATCAACATTTTTTTGATCTATAGATCTAATGTTGAATTGGTATACAAAAATATAATCGTCAATTCTCAATGGTAGGTTCTCTATTTTATCTTCATCCCCATAGCCTATTTTTTTAGTTACAATCGATTCAAAGATTAATAATTTATATGGAGGTACCTTGTGTTTCCATTTAGATTAAACCTAGAATTATAACAACATTTTTTTGAGCTATAAATCTAATGTTGAATTGACATACAAAAATATAATCATCAATTCTCAATGGTAGGTACTTTGTTTTATATTCATCCCAAAATCCTATATTTTCAATTACACTTGATTTAAGGATTAATAATTAGTTAGTCATATCAACATTAATGAAAAATTTCTTGTCATCTAGATAAATAATGATACAAATATCTCTTTCTTGAATAAACCCATAAAATTGCAATTCCGCAAATGCATATTTTTAAAAAAATAAAATAATTTGTTTATTATATCCATTTTGTTTTTTCAAAACTTTCATCTCCTTCCATGATAAATGGAATTTTTTTTATAATAAATAGAAACACAACTTTATATATATATATATATATATATACCTTTTTTTTTTCTTTTCCTTTATAATAACATATAAGTTACCTATGATTAATATGAAAACAACTTTTGATCTTTGTATTACTCTTCATGGATATACTATACCCGCTATTTCAATATTTCACTTTACACCTATTTTTTTAATAAAGTCCAAACTTTAATATTATTCATGACACCACACAAATGCATATTTAAAAAAAAAAAAATTATTTATTGATCTTTTTTTTTCAAAACTTTCATCTCCTTCCACGAAAAATGTATTTTTTTTTAATAAATGAAATATTACACTTTATACTCTTTTATTTTAATAAAATCCAAACTTTAATATTATTGATTAGAACACAACACCACAAATGCATATTTTGTAAAAAGAAAAGGATTTGTTTATTAATATCCAATTTGTTTTTGTCAAAACTTTCATCTCCTTCCATGATAATTTTTTATAATAAATGAAAACACAACGTGCAAAATACTTATATTATATTATATTATATATATATATATAATATGTGAAAAATACTTATTATTTTTTTTACTATGAAGTTGGATTTTGCACATTGTATTTTGCATATATATATATATATATATATATATAAATGAGTATTTTGCATATTGTATTTTTATGTATTATATATATATGATGATGATGATGATTAACATCTACTAAGACTGAATTGGTCTATTAGACCTTAAGAGGGTAAGTGATTACTTACGATTCTTTAGAATTTTGTTTCTGTGCTCGAAAAGCATTAAGAGAAGATTTCCAAGATCACCATACTTTTGTTGAGTTAAGAAGTTAGGAAGGTTGGTAGAGTGACAAATATTTTGAAAATGAGATTTAATATGGGTATAGGCTAGACAATCTAAGATAAAGCGATTTTCATCTTCAACCTTCTTAGTGTCACAAAGGTGACACACTCTTTCATCCCATGGCGTTTTAGGAACTAACCAACGCCCAATTTCACTATGGAGTTTGTGAGAATTTGTTCTTATCTTAGCAATGTTTTTTTTTTCTTTACACTTGGCAAAACAGATAGATTTAATTTTGATCTTCTAGATTAGGGTTGATTACATCCTTATAATACCTTAATTTTCTTTTTTCCTCTAACTCTTTATCACACCACATTTTCTCCTTAAATTTTGATTTGACATTTTTTTAGTAGTATCTTTATTCTACAAAATGGTGTCTTCCATGATTCCCCAATAGTTTATCCAAGACCGAGCATCTTTATTCCATCCTCGCTTGAGTCGATGGTGGTTATGACTCGATTTTGAAGCAATTTTAGGAATCCTCTTGTCTTCCATGTTGTTTAACTTGTTTTTATACATTAGGTATCTAGTCATAGCCATGATCTCAATGGGGGAGAGGCTTGTTTCTAAAAGGAGGATGGGATAGGACATATTTCCTTTAATTTTGAGATTATAGGTTATAAATTCTTTTTATTTTCTCTATCTTTCTCCAGGATTCACGAGAGATACTACAACCCCAGACTTCACATCCATAAAGAATAACAGGTGTAACAAGAGTCTCAAATAGGAGTCTCTTCTTATCCCAACTCCAAAGATCAATTGATTTACAATTGTTTTAAATCCCATAATAAGATTTCCATCCCTCGATAATCCTTTTCTCAATGTTATAATTCCAATTGAGTTTGTGGTGAATATCAATTCCAAGATATTTGTATGAAGTCACTTCGTCCAAGTTGTTGTTTTCATATACGAAGGTATCATAAGGGATCTTATTGGATTTAATAATCATGACCTTAGTCTTATCAGTATTAGCGGTCATACCCATATTGGAGCAAAAATCCTTGAGGATTCTTAGTTGGTTTTCAAGATCAAGGGGACTTCTTACCATAAGAACGATATCATTGACATAAAGAAGAATATTGATGACTATACCAATGAGAGTAGCGCCGACACAACCTTCTTTTTCCAAGAAATATTCTAACTTGTCAATGTATATGCCAAAAAGGGTAGGGGACAAGGACAACCTTGTTTGACTCCGATATTGCAGTTAATCTCTTTTGACTAGCCCTCATTGTTTTTAAACTTAGCAATAAATTTCTCATACATCATTATAGAAACAACCCTCAACTTGAGAGACACCTTTATCTCTTCCAACCTATTCCAAAGGTTTTTCCTAGGAACCATGCCAAAAGCTTTTCTAAAGTCAACAAAACAACAAAAAAGATTGGTTTTAATATTGCAGAACTCCTCTGCAATGATCCTAAAGGTAACAAGATGGTCCATAGTTGAATGATATCTCCTAAACTCGGCCTGGCCTTTAGCTCTTTTACCGTGACTTTTTAGCCAAAGACTAATCTTCTTTTCCAAAACAATTCCATAAAGCATGGCTAAAATTAGGTTAATTATAATCGTCCTATAATTAGAGGGAATGTTTCTATCCCCATTTTTAAAAATAGGAACAATGAGGCTTTGTGTCCAAGGTTTAGGGAAGATCTGCTTGACTGCTAAATTGAAGATCTTGTGTATGTGAGGGATAAAGATTCGCCCTCCGATTTTAAAAATTTCATCTTGTAAGCCTTCGATGTCCTTAGCTTTTTTATTTGCAGACCGCTTAACCCCGAACACTCTCTCTCTCTCTCTCTCTCTCTCTCTCTCTCTCTCTCTCTCTATATATATATATATATATATATATATATTTATATTGAAAGAATTTGGGATTTAACACTTATACCTATTGGAAATGGGTTCATTTAATGATCTTTTAATCATAATTTCCAATCTTTTGGCTAGCAGTTAAAGATGTTGGCATATTCTTTGTTATATTTCCACATCAATAAATGATATCTCATCTTCATAACTTTCTAGCATTTAAGTGATTATCAAACTTACTTGACATTAAAAATTTACTTCACTATTAACCCTTTATCTTTTACAACCTCAGATTTACATTTCAACAACTTTTCCAGATCTCCCATACACTTAAGCGACTGACATATTGGCAATGAATTTCTTCGTTCATCATTCGGATTCTCATGGACACTGTCAAATGATAAAATAAGTTTAATTTATATTTGTGAGAAACTTTAGAACTAAATATAAAAATCTTTGTTGAGTGTGAATGTCAACATCTAATTATGTTGATAAGCCTACCTCCTGATTTGAAATTGTGTCGAATTAATCACTTAAGCATCTGTCATATTTGGTTGACCATTTCATATTATCCATGGGTATTAAACTAAATTGATCATTTCATATTCTCCATTAGTATTAAACTAAATTGTGTGGATCGTAATGAATTTGGTTGTTTTGCTTCTCATTGAACTATGCAATGCAATACAATACAATTTTATATTAAAGTAATTTTTATTTATGTTTGTGAGAAACTTGGGACTGAATATAAAATCTTTGTTGGCATTTATCTTATGAGTACCAATCTCTAATTAAGTTGATAAGTCTAATTATTGTGTTGAGTGGTTTGAAAATTTGAATCTTTAGGATTATGTTATTAGTCCCTACCGAAGGTGTAGAGGGACTATAGCGATCAATAATTCATTGACTTCATATTAGTTTGTTCTTTGACTAAAAATATTTGCATAATATCTATTGTTGGAACTAGGGAACTAAAAACATTGATTTTTATATAATAAAAAATACCATATATGTGATGATCTGATTAGAGGTCTTATTGCTGGCTTTGCTAATCCCAATGTTTTATATGTTAGCATATCCAAAGTTTTTGATCATATACAGTCTTTCTGAATTTTTACTTTTTTCTTGAAATGTTTGGAGATCCAAAGTTTTGAAGATAGAGAGTCAGTTTTTTATTAGTTGACTTCATATTAGTTTGTCCTTTGAATAAATATTTTTCTTTTACATAGGCTCTATTGTTCGAACTAATTTTACTAAATTTTTTCTATTGTTATACAATAATATAATAAATGTTTTTACGTACGTAATAGACCTGTCACATTGTATTCTTTCTTTAATTTTTACAGAGAAATCCTGACATATTTAAATGTTTACCTAACAAGCCTCACGGCCTTAAATGTTTACTTAACAGGCCTGTTACAATACATTTTCCTCCATTTTTTTATTTTTATATGCAATGTTCTCTACAGTGAATATGGGAAATATTGTTCTTCAACGACATTACTGGTTCACTGGTTCATGGTTGCTCCTTTCTTGTTCATTGATTTCTTTTTTTCCCGTTGTTGGTGTTCTTGTTTGCCATTTGGTCTTTTTGAAGTTTGCACACTTGGGATTCTGCAGCCGCGATTGGAACTAGCTTTCTATCATTCCGCATTGATGGGTGGGTTACGGTGCCATGTTTATTTCCTTTGCTATTTTCAATTTGCAGGTGAGAAATTTGACTGTTGGGGATGCCTGCATCGAAATCCTCTTGCAGAACATCTTTCTATGTGAGGAGAAAATACGATTTCCTTTTCCTATACGTCACTGTGGTTGTGATGGAGGTAGGTTATGTGTTGAACACTGACGATCAGGAATGAGACGAAGACAACATTACAGTCTTGCTTCTCTGGTCATAGTAATCACATACAAAGATGGACTGCAAGAGGATTTTGATCGCTCTCAGTATTGAAAAATACCAACCGTGAAAATTGCACCTTTCTTAATTTCTTGCATAGTGGAAGGCTTTTGGATGGTCCTCACAACGTGAAATGTTTGGTTAACATATGTGTTACAATACATTTCCTTCAAATTTTTTGATACAATCTTGTGTGAAGTGAATTTGGCCAATATTGTCCTTCACCGACATTCCTAGTTGGCTAGTTGGTTCTTGCTCCTTGGTTTGCTTGTAGTTGGGCCTTTTGGTACTTATTCACTGAGTTGTTTTTTGTTTCTTTCTCTTGTTTTCTTCAACTTTGCAAGGTTGGGATCTTGCATCTACAGTTGAACCTATTTTTATAGTTTGTGGGCTAGGGGTTGTGCTTCTGTCCTTCTCCATTCACTAGTGGGTCTCGGTTTTTGTGGTTGCATTCTTGCATTTCTTGACAGGTCTGTTGCAATACATTTTCTTCCTTTATTTTTTCTTCTGCAATGTTGTCTGTAGTGAAAATGGGCGATATTGTTCTTTGGTGATGTTCCTAGTTCATTAGTTGTTTCTTGCTCATTGCTTGTTGACTGGTTTCTTGTTTTCCTATTGTTGTTGTTGTTGTTGTTGTTGTTCCCCATTGAAGGGTGGGTTTCTCTCCTAAATTTATGTTCGTTTTCGTTCCTTGTTGTTTTCTATTTCTAGTTTGCAAGTGAAAATTTTAAATGTTGGAGATGCCTGAGTCAAAATCCTCTTCCAGAACATGTTCATATGCGAAGCGAAAATTCTATTTCCTTTTTTATATGTCAATGGGTGTTATGGAGGTGTTCCAATTGTGGATGCAGAATGCCAACTGTGAAAAACCGCAACTTCCTTGAATGTTTGCACAGTGAGAGGCCTTTTCATGGTCCTTATAGTCTTGCATGTTTACCTGGAAGTCCTGACAGCATGAAATGTTTTCTTAGCATGCATGTTATAATATATTCCTATGATTTTTTTATACAATCTTGTCTACAGTAAATTTGGACAATATTGTTCTTCACCGACATTCCTGGTTGACTAGTTGATGCTTGCTCGTTGGTTCGTTGGATGCTTCTTATTGTTGTTTGATTCAACTTTTCAAAGTTGAGGCCCTGCAACTGCAATTAAGCATCTTCATACTTGTTTCTTCACAAACACATCTCCACTTGGAGAACACAAATTGGAGAATGGTTTTATATTTGGGTCACCAAAAAATACTATTCAGATAAAATAATATGCAAAATTTTGCAGTGGATATAAACAAAATCTCTTTTTATTTGAATCAGATTTTGTCGAGCTCCAACTATATTTCATTACTAAGAATGTTTTTCCCATAGTCAATGTCTTTCTATGGCTTCATAGTTATGAGACTAAGTGTTGTTGTCTGAGGGATAAAGTTCTTGTCTTGCTTTCTTTTTCCTCTTCTAAACTTGCCCATTTTTCCCTTTTGTTATTCCCATCTATCATGCATTTCTGGTTCTATACTTTGTCAATTTTATGTGCTCATAGGTTCCTAGGGTGGTGAACTCACAAATCGTCATCTCCATCTATATATTCACATCAAGAGTTTGATCGATCACCGTTTGTTTTCATACTTAGCTAATTTCTTCTAAAGTTTCTCATTTTTCCCTTTTGTTCTTCCCCTCTATTATTTGTTTCTGGTTCTATACTTTGTCACGTTTATGTGCTCGCGGGTTCCTGGGGTGGTGAACTAAAAAATCTTCATCTCCATCTATATCTTCACATCACGAATCCAACCGATCATCGTTCATTTGCATACTTAGCCAATTTTATGAATGTGGGCTCACAGATAGGTGTTATCGAACTTCGGTGCCCCGTGTTCGGGGTATACATATTGCAACCAAAAATTTCGTGCTCTACAATTCGACCCCGGAATCCTTGAACTCACAAGCCTGAATCTACCAACAATGACTTCATCTATCCGACCCGCCTTTCCATACTTAGTTGAGTCTTCAAAGTTTCGCGGGTTCAGGCACTCCCGGGTTCAGAAAAGTTTAAAATCATTTTTCGCTCCCCTCCATCCCCACCACCTTCCGCCCTTCCCAATCCACATTAATTATTATTTGACTAGTGACAACCCACTAGACAGGTTTGAAAAGATTGGATTTAATAAGCGGAAATCTCGAGGATGTCTCCCATTAAAACACATTAACAGGTGAATATTATGGGATTTGATAAATATTTTTGCATCCATTTTGAAAATTTGAAAAAAGTGTTAGTTATTTTAATTTTTTAAAGGCATCATCATAGTAACAGTGCAATATTGTAATACCATGTTTCCATCCACAATCATGTCATCCACAGAGGTCTTGACGTCATGTTCGTCTTTAATACTATGGATATATTACAGGTTGTCATATTTGAGAATCTATTTGCATATGGGAATGTTAACTCATGTTATTAGTGACTATTCAATACACATATTCGAAAATATTGGCATTAATAAGAAAAAATATCGAGGGAATATTCCATTAAAATGAATTAAACCAAGATTTACAGAAGATTATATTATCATCCTCCACCGTTCATTTTAAATACTTGTTCACATTTCTCTCTATCATCAAAGACTTTGGGCTTTAAGGTGCCTTTGTTGTAATGTTCTTGGTCATGGACATGTGAGACAACTTAGAGACGCCATTTAGACCCAATTGAAATATGAGGGAATGGTTTTATGTGATGTCAACTTTGAGAAAAAAAAAACTCTGTTAGCCAATAGAAACTCAGACACAAAAAAAAAAGAAAATGAATTATATTGTGATTGATGTTCTCCCTGTATTCGATGCTTTGGTTGGTTGAAAGGCCTTCTTGAAGATTTGTGTGTTGAAATTCGTTGTTTTGTTAGTGGGAGTTGGAAGGGAATTTCAGGTCACCTACAAAACGCTTCTTCGTTGAAGTATATAGCTTCTTCCAACAACACATATTTGGCAAGTGTATCAAATTTTGTAGACCACACAAGAATTTATCTTTCATCAAAGGAGTCGCACATATCGTGGCTTGCAAAATGGTCTAGAATATTCAGAAATGACACCAAATATTACTCCATTCGTGAATATACTCAGAAGGAAATTATAAATTTGGATCGTCACGAATATGAGAAACTGTATGGGCGGTTGAATCAACATCCTAAAATTATAGAAGTGTAACGACCCTGCTTAAATAGATGTATAGGATTATGAATTATAATTAATTTAATAATCTAACTGTCCTAAAAAATTAGCTAAACAATAATTATTTCTTAAACAATATTAACTAATTAATTATTATTTATTACTTGTTCATGTATGTCAAGGATTAATTAATTATTAATTAATAATCATTAATTAATTGAGTAAAGAATTAAAAGGGTTAATAAGTTTAATTTGTTAAAGACTTACGTATTCGGGAAGGGATAGGACATTAAATATAAGGATAAGATATTAATAAGGGATAAGATAAGATAATAAATACGAAAGGATAAAATAATAAATAATTGAATAAGCAGCATTAACTATGTGGATAAGGTAATGAATGCAGAGATAAGGAAATAAATGAGGAGAAAGGGCAGTGAAGGAGGGATATGAGTGGAGATGCTTATGGATTTGGGGGAGGATGATTCGACTTGGATTTTGGGGAGAGGGCTCTCTGGGATTTGGGGAATTTGTTGGAAAGATTCTGAGTTGGGAAGTCAGGCAAAGGATCAGTACAGGGGGCACCAGTTTGTTGGGGGTTTTGGGCACGGGGGCCATGATATCCATATAATATCTTGGAGCTAGGAAGTTTTCCTAGTTGGCAGGGTGGAAACAAGGTTTGGGCAGTGTTTGACACAGTTCAGCAATGAACAACCAGATCAATGGGGGAATTAGCATCAGGGAGAGGTAATTTAATTATTCTGTTGAGAAATTCTTATGCTGTGGATACAATTTTAATCTTTTTGTCGAATATCATATGCTCAAATGTTGGTGATTGAATTATTTTAGTATAAGAAATAATTATATGCTAAATTAGAATTAAATTTTGTATTTTTTTTTTTACGGATACTACACATGGTATCAGAGCACCTCGTTCACAATCTGGAGCCTTAAGGGCCAAGTTCCCAGCTCCAACTCCAGCTCCGCCAAACCTGCAAACCAAACACATAAATTTTAACACAAATATAAAAATAAATGAAATACATATTGAAAATGTAAAAACAAATAGCACAGTAAAAAAACAAATATTAGAGAAACTCTTAATACAATAGATAGATATTTCCTCATGAATAGAGTGTGCACAACCCCTACTGCATCTTGACATACTAAAACAAAGCTTCAATTATCTTCAGAAAATGCATATCGGGAGTTAGGAACAACAAAGGTGATTGCAGATAACCAAAATAACCATTAGATTTCATAGAGGATAGCCCACGTTTGTCCTAATATATAACAAGAAAACTAGGTTAAAATAAGATTCAATAAAAGAATATTATCAGTAATCTCAAGTAAACATAACTTGCAGATATATGATACACAAAGTATCAACAAAGCAACTAGGGTTGTTACAGGACCTAAAACCAACATGAATAGAATGGAAGGATATTCAATGGAAAAATAATTAAAGGCGCACATTAACGGAACTACAAGATCAATCGATTTCAGAAACATGTGCTCAGTAAACAAGCCCTGGAATAGGTAGAGGGAATAAACACGAGAATTTTATACCTTAATAGAAATGGAAACGCTACCTAGGGTTCATAGTTTGATAGAATAAAGCTCCACATAGTAGGTTTATCGGTTTAAACTCTAGACATTGGGGTTAGATTAATTCATTCCAGACCCCATAGGATTCAGTAAAGAAAACATAACGCTGCGGTTTCACATTTCAGCAAAATAAAAATATAAAAAAAAAACAGATATTAAGGTACTAAGTTGCTTGAACTCATCTATCAGCTCTGGCGCATGAAAGAATCTTGTTAATACGAAGAACATGGAATGGATGAACACGAACACATAGATGGAACGTGTCCTTTCCAGCGAACTTGGCCATGTAGTTGTTACAAGCAATACGGGTTGCTTCCAATTCCTCGCTCATTACATTTTCCTTTTCCCAACTCACCAGGTGAACGCAGAAAGGGAACTCGTCTGCCACCCTTTTTTTTCACACCAACATCGTATATACAAATTTTGGAATCTAGAACACCCCGACAGTATCGAGATTTCGGGAAGGGCTTGTTCTTAATCTGATGATAACAACTCGCTAGACGTCTCCTCATCGTTATAGTTTACAATAGTGAGTTGAATGCCACGGCTCAGAAGGTCTAGAGTTCGAAACTCCCTCGCATCCTCCAGGAAAGAAAAATAACTCAAAAAAAAAGAAGAAACAAAAAAAAAATCCAAGAGAACAAGCCATCGCCCAAGCACACCAGTGAACACATATCAAAGCACTCAACACACAAGCGCCCAAAGATCAAGCGCCATGCCAATGAAGGAGCCCACAATGGGCAAAAATGCGGAACCCTAAGCATGCCAGCGCCAAGCCATTAAACAACACAACATACACAGAAATCACCAAATACCAGCACAGAGCGTCAAGCCTGATACCATTCACTCAGGTCGAGACCAAACACCCAGAGCACCAAGCCACATAGGGGAGGTGGTTGATGAGTTTGACAACGACTTTGATGATGATGAACCTGAACCTGAACTAAATGAAGAAGTAGCAGATGATGAGGACATAAGGCCTGTGAAGAAGAGAAATATGATTCAAGGAAAGCCGCTCTTCAAAAAAAAAAAATCAAAAGGAAGGGATTTGCCTCTTTAAAGATTGTTCCTGAAACTGTAGAAGGTTCTACCCATGATTCAAAACCATCTGAGTCCAAACATCAGGAGACTGTTGATGATCCATAAGGTGAAAGGACAGTAACAAAGTCTACTATGAGCTCAACGAAGCCACATAATACCATCCAACGCCTCCACCAAACACACAATACCAGCGCAAAACCATCGAAGGGACGAGCCCACAAAGGATGTATTTTAAAAAAAAAACTATTACAAGCCAACGCCACCGCCAGGCACAAAGCCATGACAAGACCAGCACCAGTGCACACGAGGCCATGAAGAGGAGTCTCGAAAGGGATGATCACCTGGGGGAGGGGGCACGTTGGCCTCATGTGAGGACCCACGATGCCGATTTCTTATATATGTAGTATTTCACGAGTAATTTTTTATATTAAAAAAAAAATTAATTGTTTTAATTTTTTTTTTTATTTTAATTATAATTATTTTAAAATAAAGTTTCAGAATTATTTATTTTAATTTTAAATTCTTAAGTTAAATTGGTGGGTATCAGA
Source organism: Picea engelmannii (assembly GCA_009831015.1). Classification (NCBI taxonomy): domain Eukaryota; kingdom Viridiplantae; phylum Streptophyta; class Pinopsida; order Pinales; family Pinaceae; genus Picea; species Picea engelmannii. The sequence goes on along the minus strand of ML777176.1, from coordinate 334,751 downwards.
ATTATTTAAAGTTAATTTTAATTATATGTAGTTAATTATAATTAAATTGGTTAAATTCTTAAGTTAAATTGTTTTAAATTAGTTTAAAATTTTTAATTAATTTCATTTAATTAGGTCTTTACACATGCTAATTTAACCAATTTAATTAAGTATTTTGTCTTTTTAAATGAGAAAAAAAAATTGAATTATTTCACTTAATTAAAGGGTTTTGAACACGTGACCCCCACCAAGCGAAGCGCCTTAAGAAGAACACTAACACCAACGTGCCCTCATAAGTCTTTACAAATAAATTCTTATATTTAACTAGATTAATGGTATCACTGTAGGAATTAAAGTAGTATTATTATTAGGAAGATACAGTATGAAGATTGAGACTAACTGGCTTATTACCTTAACCTATTGATCCAGAGCTAGCTAACCGATTTGAATCATAATTAGTGAATGCACCAAAAATCAAGGTAAAGGATTATTTGGCACCATTGATCTTTGTATCCCAAGTATAAAATCCGATTGTCCAAGCGTCAGGCTCACGAGACTGTACATACAATTCGTCGAGCTGAGCGCCAAGTCCCTCCACTCCATTCCACCAGCCAAAGTCAACGCTAAATCTCAATGCAACATTCGACAACGCCAACACTATGCGCCATAGAAAAGATCATGAGTCAAGCACCGAAGGATATTTAGTTGTAATAGAAAAGTTAAAAAGGACTTAGACTAGGATAGGCGGGAGGAGGTGGCATATGCACTAGGAGAGTAAACATAGGAATTGGCGAGTATGGTGAAAGGCTAGCGTAGCTATAGGGCAAGGGACCAATAGTTTTTTTTTCATAGGGGTGAAGAAATCAAGCTTAGACGCTTAATCATAATCATAACCTAGCCAATCCCCTAAAGGAGTAATGTCTGTTTACAGATAAGTAAAGAAAACTTACGCCTAACCCTGTTTCTAGTTTAAGTAGCACCAATTTGAAACGTCCTTGAACTCACCCTGACAACTTTGGTTGATGCAGGTTAAAGCATATAGGATGGTCAGGACTTGAGGGAGTCGAGGCAGGGGACCATCGTCGCAAGCACCACCAACACCACCAACGCCACCACCACCATCGCCTGAACTAGCTCTCATACTGCGCTCATTGGAAGCCATTAATGAGACTTTAAAGGGGTGACAACCGGCAGGGACTGAAGTGGAACCCCCACCATCTAGAATGGGTAATCCAGAAGCGTCAAGGGATTCAGGGGGAGGACCTCCACCCAAATACATCACACGAGAATTGTAGAAGATCAAACTTCCGTAGTTTGTCAGGGGTCGCGCTAGTGAACGTGCAGAAGCATGGTTGGAAGGCATGACAAGGTGTTTTTCCTTAAGGGACTATGCATCCAACTCAAAGGCAAAGATCACCATTTTTCAGTTAAGAGATAGCGCCTTGAGCTGGTGGGGCAACCTGGAAAGACAACTGCACCTTACCCCAGACACAGTATCTTGGGAACTTTTCGAGGAGAGGTTCCGAAGGAAATATCTACCAGCATACTACGAGGAACAATAGGTAGGGGCATTTCATGCCTTAGTACAGGGAAACATAACTTTAGAAGAATATGAGATCAGATTTATGGAACTGGTCAAATATGTTTTGTATATGGATAATGACCAACGACAGGCATAGCACTTCATCTATGGATTGAACCCTAAGATAAGAGCTATGGTGCGGATGTGGAAACCGTATTCAGTGGCGGAAGCAGTGGAAAATGCGCGTTATGCAGAGGAACACATGAACTTAACCAGGGGTACAAGACCAACATTTCCGCATCATCCTAGATTCGTAGGGAAGGCCCCAAGGAAATTTCCTAGGGGAGGGGGCTCAAGGCCACCGCCATATGGTAACAGAGTCACTCCAAGGATAGTA
>ML777176.1:285819-313542 GCA_009831015.1 Picea engelmannii | reverse complement strand
GAATCCATCTTCTTTTGTAGTTCATTTATGTCCCTACACATTTATTCACCTTCATCAAGAGTCCAATTAGGATTTTCTGGAGGCTTATTTGGTGTAGAAGGTCCCTTTTTTGGTGGCATGTTGGCCAAGTATCACTTTTGAATATTGATTTTGAGGTGGTTTTGATACACAATATTTATTCTGTTATATCTCCCAAGTTTTGGCCCTTCTGGGTATGAAACTTTCTTTTAGGTAGTTCTCTGATATTTCTTCTCTGCAATTCCATAGGTCTGATCAAAATTGGATGTGCCAAGTGGAATTTACAGTAACTTCCTCATAACTTGCCGATTTTTGGCCTTCCCAGGAGATCTTACTTGTATAGCATGACCCGCACAAAACAATTGATATAAAATTATAAAAATCACACCCAAAATACTACAAATTGTTCACGATCCAATGAAACCAGTCCCACTCAATTTGGATGCTCTAGCAAGAAGTTATGATTGTTTTACCTGGAACACCTTCTTGAGACTAGTCAATAGGACTAGTCAGATACCCTATCTTACACAAGGTGTATATACAAAATTAAGATGACCCAAACTATAAAAATTTTACCACATATACCTTACTAATTTCTGTAAATGGCCTCCAGATTTCAAGGTCTGAAACGTTAGAGAAAGTTTTTTATAGCGAAACTTCCGCAATGACTCATTTCAGGATGATTCCAAAACCCTATCTTGTATAGGTTTTATCTCGGAAATTATAATGCCTCAGGAGCTGAATTTTTAACCCAATGTACCTTGATCCATCTACTAAATATCTTCCAAGCCATTCCTTCTGAAACATTGTAGAAAAAAATTTATAGTGAAAATTCCATGGTGTCTCAGATGTAGCAGCGAAACCCCAAGACCTTGAGCTCTAAAACCATATGTTAAGAACCAAACATCAATATAGCATAGAAAAACTTCAGGAAAAGTACTCAACGCCTTGAAAAAGAGATAAATTCAGATAATAAGCCTCTTCGAGGGGGCAACCTCCTTTTACCCCACTTAAATGTTCAAGTATAGGATGATTCAAAATGAAAATGTCTCCTTGGTATATATAGGAGACTAGGAGGTATAATTACAACTAATGGCATAAAGCTGACATAAATAAAATAACATTACTGATATAATATGCCACAATTAATGGGTAATGAACCAATATTAGGGCTTAAAAAGCTTGGGATCATGACTTCTCACACTTGACATTAGTATCAATAGTGATCAAAAGTTGATTGTATGTCGAGTCTGTTACTACATCCAGAGGTCGCTTAACAATATTTGACATAGAAACTGGTTGTCTGTCAAGTCTATTAAAACTTTAGCATAAAACATTCTGTAATTTTAGAATGTTGATTCAAACGCGCATACTGTTTCTCACATTCATGAGTATCCAATTTTAGAATTTCCTTCTGAGTGTATTCGAGCATGGAGTAATATTTGGCGTCACTTCTGAATATTCCAGACCATTTTGTGGGTCACAATGTCTACCACCCTTATGATGAAAGATATATTCTGATGCAATCTGCAACATTTAATACACTTTCCATATCTGTGTTGCTAGAAGAAGCTATGTACTTCAACAAAGGATCATTTTTGCCGGTGACTTGGATGTCCCTTCCAATTTATAGAAATAAAACAAAGAAATTAAACATACAAATCTTCAGGAAGGCATTTCAACCAAACAGATGATCGGATATAGGGATAATAGTAGTCACAACATACTTGCATTTTTTTTTTGTCTCTGCTTTTGTTGGCTAACAGGTTTTTTTCCCCCAAAGATAATGTCACATAAAACCACTCCCTCGTCTTTGAATTGTGCCTGAATCACATCTCTAAGTTGTCTCAAATGTCGATGACCAAGAACATTACAAGGAAGGCACCTTAAACCCCAAGTTTTTTACGATAGAGGGAAATTAACACTTAGAAAAGTATGGAATGTTGAATAACGAGCCAATGCAAGCAGGCCATATCTAGAAGAGACAAGCTATTCAAAAAGCTAGGATAGATATAGCCAACAAAACCAATGAATTCCAAGACCTAAAGTTGATATTCAACTCGTTGTTTTTTACCAAGCAAGCCTTTGATGATCAAATTGAAATCTATAAAAGACTGTCTATAGGCTTCATTATTGTACATATTTGATTTTTTTGTCGGGGGTAGCTCCAATCGCAGGCATTATGGAAAATAATCTCAGTTGTATTTTGTAACCTAGTTTATCTCTGGTATTATTTTTTATTTTATTTTGTACTTTTTTATGTGTCATTAAACATGGACAACAAGCTTTTCTTTCTATTGCCCAGCACTTCGATTTAAATAAAGGATACTATGTTCTCTCCTTACATTTTACATGGAAGAATAATTTTTCATAGGCCATACTTATGTGGTGCCCGCCCAATACTTAAGAAATAAATGGGAGGACCCATCCTGCTTTCATTCTTCATGGTCTCGTAAATAGAATGAATTAATGACTCTATTTCGACAAGGCAACTCAAGTGTTAACGTCATGTTCCTGTTCAATATTTTGCATATATTACAACTTCTTCTATTTGATAATATCTGTGCATATAAAAAATGTTGTGTGATATATATATATATATATGTGTGTGTGTGTGTGTGTGTGTGTGTGTTTATTTTATTTTTTATTTATTTTTATTTCTTTCTATTTCTTATGGGTTTCAACAAAATTTGTGAACCAAACAACATCCTATGAATTGGAAGATGCTTTACATTTGGACTAAAAATAATCTATTAATATATATTAATATGAATACTATTGGAATAAATATAAACACTTTCTCTTTAAATTTTCCCTGTTTTCTCCCTCTCTATTATCCCTTTGTGGTTCTATATTTAGTCACATTTCTATGATCACGGCCTCCCGGATTCGCAGATTGGAAGATGCTCATGTTTATATATATATTGACACCATGAGCCTGATTGAACGCGGTCCCTTTCAATAAGTAGCCAATTATCTGACCATCGGGTCCTGGGTTTGCGGTATCCAAAAATTAGGTCCCTTGTTCCGTCATATACATCTTGCACCCAAAAAACATTCATGATCTACAATTTATGCTTTTACTAGTGATAACTCACCAAGGGTTCGAAAATATTGGCATTAATAAACGAACAATAGATGTTGTTATGTGAGATACTTAGCCCTTTTTCCCTTTTCGTCTTCCCATCTATTATCGCTTTATGTTTATATACTTAGTCTCCTTTTTATGATCATGGGTTCCCGGGTTGGCGGGTTGACATATCTTCATATCCATCTATATCCTCACATGACGAGTCTGACCGACCGTTGTTCATTTCCATACTTAGCCAATTTTATGGCCGTGGTTGTTGGGTTGGCGATTTTGAACTCTATTGCTTCTTGTTCTGTGATATACATCTTGCACTCAACATCCATGATCTACAATTCCACCGCAGACTCCTCGAACTTGCAAGCTTCACTATACCATGGTTCACAAAATTTTCAAATCATATGTCGTTTCCTTCCATCCCCACTAACTTTGTTCCCTTCCCAATGCACATTAATTATGGTCTTACTAGTGACAATTGAACACACTGGTATGAAACAATTGGCATTAACAAGGGAAAAAACCTCAAGGATATCTCCCATTAACACGCATTAAACCACCATTTACAGTACTCGGAATGACCGTCATTCATTTCTATACTTAGCCAAATATTTCCACCTATTTTGTGTTATACATCTTGCACCCAAAAAATTCCTTGATCTACAATTCCACCCCGGGATCCTCCAAGTTGCAAGCTTCAATTTACCCAAATTCATAAAAAGTTTCAAACCATTTATTGCTCTCTTCCATCCCCGCCACAATTACCATGGTTCCATGACCTACAAATAGCATCGGGACCTCCACCATATACAAATTGACTTTCCTTCTCTGATATCATCCCCTCTTCCATGTTACACATTATGCATTCAAATGTTATGAGCGATACAATTTGATCGTCGGAGCCTCATATCTTCTAGGGAGACCTTGTCACCCTATTTTGGATCCTCGGGTTGGCGGGTTCATGAAATATCCAATTCCTAGTCATTATTTCCTGTGTCTTCCATCCTCATACTTCTTTCCAAATATGCAACAACAAAGGTTTAATTCTAATACATCATCATGCAACAACCATAAAGATCGTCATTAATAAGCAAAATCCTCGAGGACTAACTATCCCTACACAACTTTTCCAACAACATGCAGAGAAGATATTTCCAGGTAATGGGAAAGTTATTACAAATTTCAATATATTAGCCAAAACAAGTTTGGGCCACCGGTTTTCCTATTCCATACTTAGACTCTTTTTTGATTGCGGGTTCCCAGACTGATGGGCTCAAAATTGTGTTTCAAATCTTCTGCGACTTGCAAATAGTTCCCAGAGTTATGCAATATACAATTTGTCCACTGGAATGCCCTGTCACGAGCTCAACCGTCTATTGTTCCTTTCAATACTTAGACGCAAGTTGGCTATATCTCAATGACATTTTACATTTACTGTGTATCGAGTCTGTCCTACCTTTTCCATGTTCCATACTTAAACGCTTTTTCGATTACAGGTTCTCGGTCTGGTGGGTTTAGGATTGTGTCTCCAATGTTCCACGACTAGCAAACAGTACCCAGACTTCCACGATATACAATTTGTCCACAGGAATTAACCATCATGCCCTCTTTCGTGTTACATGTTCTGTAGTCAACACCCCCGAGAGATACAATTTGACCCTCAGGCCCTCACCTCTATTGGTTGTATCTTGTAGCCCTATTTGAAGTGCCACCAACTGCTTTCGATAATTATCCATTCCTTAATTGTTGTTCCTTGTCCCCGCCACCTTCCTACTTCTCTCTGGATATGAAATTGGCAAGATTTAATGCTAGCACTTCATCATGCATGAACCTTAAACATGTCATTAATGAGAGAAAGACTTGAGTAGATCTCCCACAGTTATTTCATATACAAATTGATCGTCAGACTCCCATATCAGCCCCTCTTCCGTGGTACACATTTTTCACTCAAGTTCTGAGACATACAATTTGACCCTCAGGAAGTCACGTCTCCTGGGGAATCATTATCACCCTAATTTTGAAGCCCGTCCAGCCAATTTCCATACTTCCCATTTCATGGAATCTCCTTCATGGATCCTTGGGTTGGAGGGTTCACGAAATCTCCAATTCTTAGTCATTGTTTACTGTGCCCGCCACCTTCGCACTTCTTTCAAAGTATGCAATCACAAAGTTTTAATTCTAACAATTCATCATCCAACAACCGTACAAACCGTCATTAAAAATAAAAAGGCTCGACGAGACAATCACATTGACTATTGCCACAAAACTTGCCCAGAGACATGCAAAAAAGATCTTTCCACATAATGAGATATATATTACAAGTTTCAATATATTAGAGAAAATGAATCCGCCCAACCGTTTCCCTATTCTATAGTTGAGCCACTTTTTCGATTGTGGGTTCCCAGACAGGAAGGCTCGCGATTGCACTTCCATTGTTCTGTGTCCTGCAAACAGTACCTAGAGTTCCATGATATACAAATTGCACTCTAGACTGGCCCATCGTGTCCTCTTCCGTGTTATTCATTTTGCACTCGAAAATTTCTGAGACATACAATTTGACCCTCGGGCCCTCACCTCTAATTGTTGTACCTTGTAACCCTATTTTGAATCCCTCCCAACTGCTTTTGATAATTAGACACTAGTTAATTTTTCTTTCCCATCCCTGCGACCTTTGTACTTATTTATTAATATGAAATTAGTAGCCTTTCATGCTAACAACTCACCATGCAAGAACCATCAACATTGTCATTAATGAGAGAAACACTCAAGGAGATCTCTGATTAATACGCATTAAGCCAAGATCTGTGGAGAGTTATATTATCCCTTCCGATTGTTCATCTCAAATACAGGTCGTCGCGTTGGCACATTCATGAAATCTCCAACCCTTAATTGCTCATTGTCGTACCTTCCATGTTTGCACTTTTAGGTATGCAATTACTAGTATTTAATGCTAATAGCGCATCATGCAACAACCATCAAAATTGTCATTAATGAGTAAAATTCTCGAGGAGATCTCCCATTCACACACATTGGACCAAGATTTGCGTAGGGTTATATTATCCCTTCCAACTCTTCATTTCAAACATCGTCTAGAGAAAACCAATGTTCTCGTAAACTTATGGCAGCAATTCGACAACGGTTCTGTGGAGATACATTGAATATCTTCGTATGTGAGGACCATAAATTCTAGTGGTCCAGGGAATAATCTTACTATTCATCCCTTTCTTCCCAAAACGAAGTGATTTGGACCTCTGGAATCTCTCATGCAGGTTGTGTCCCTGAAGTTTTTGATTGTAAGGAGGTGGTCTCTTGGTGCGCGGAAAAATATATTTCAAGCAAAAAAATTATTCCACTGCGTGACCATTCTCCTATTTCTTTGTCACCTCAGGTAGTCCACAAGATGTTAAGATTGTCAGAGCCAACATTGAATTTTAGAGGACAATACTGCAAGAAATTGCTAGAAAAACATGATAACAGGTTGGACCTCTTACCTGAGTTCCTCGAATACTTGACAACAGTTCCTGAAGTATCACAAAGTTGTAGGTCGGTTCCTTTAGAAATCCATTCTGAGAAATTTCTTGGTTGTTTACAATAATAACATGACAAGAATCCACGACAAGCAATTCCCATATAATTATTTGTATTTTTTACTTCATAGTCAAGGAACAATTTATTTTTTATTGGGAAAATCTAATTTCCATTCAAGTCTATTCCCAACTGTCATGATTCAAAGAATCGAATAAATTTTATATGTCATCCTACTTGATTTTTGCAATAGTGCATTGTTGTTTGTTTCCAAAATTATCTCTGTCCAAGAAAATAAACCATGAATCCGACCCAGTAACATTCTAGTACTAGGCCTTGTGGAGGCACAAGGCCTCCCATTGTTTTTATGAGGTTTTTAATGACTTTGTCTCAGTTTTCAAAGATTTATTGTTAGGAAAGGATGCTCCTTGGATGTCTGTCTAGGAAACCAAGTTTTTGGACAGGAAGGGGACACTTGAACGAAAGAAAATTACAGTGTAATAATGATCTTTGGCTCCAAGGAAAATCCTTCTTTCCTTCCATGTCACATCAAAAACAAGATGTTTGTTACATAAATAGCAAGGCAATACAACCACTGGCTGCATTTTTTCCACGGAAAGAGAAAAAAAGAGTTCATTCCTTTGCCCTAGAAAGCCGGGGACTTGGTGTGTAGAAACATCAACAAGATTGATGAATTTGAAGGAAATTTCAAGAACTTGAACCTAAAATATGTTGAAAGGATAAAAGGGTTTGACCCTAATGGGATTTTTGGAGAACATTTACTATCAATTGGATTTAGCATCTCTTTTATCCATAGACGTCTGACCAAAGACAAAGACAATGACGAAAACACTCTTGCTTCTGATGATTATGATGTAGAGACATTGCAAAGCGCAATTGAATTGTACAGACAACATGGAAAAGGATCTGGTGAAAAGAGTGTCCAGTCCCCAGGCAACACTCCCAAGAGCACGACATCATGGAGCATCACTTCAACGGCCCACCCCAGTAAGAAAGAAACCTAGAAATATTCAAACGGAGGAGGATATAAGAACCCTCCTTGCGGAAAAAATGATAGTTCTCACACGCTTCCCCTGGAGAAGAAGAGAAAAACAATGTAGCGCAAGCAGAAGAACCCTAAATTAAAAGTGAGCACATGCAAATTGAAACTTCTGTGGATTCCCTATTACAAAAAGTTGATTCGTCTGCAGACGCAATGCACCATAGTTCCACAATGGAAATAACTGAGACCAACATTTTTTATCAAGATGAATCCTTTGTATTCTACATCATTGTTTTTTACAGCCAATCTAAAAATTTAACCATTTAAACGAGAGATGTAACAAATAAGAAAGAAAAATCTGGTACAAATATTAACATTAGGAAAATATAGTCCTCCTAAATATCCTGATTTCACCACGCAACCATTCATGCTCTTGATGATTCCATTGGAGGAATTGAAGCATAGAATGCCATACTGAAAGACCAAATAAAGGAATTGGAGGAGGCTTTCATTGCTACCCCAGTGTTTGCCAAGTCTTTAAAAAAAACGGTGCCTTCCACCCCTGCAGCCAAGTTAAAAGGATCCTCTAGCCTCCTCACATCTTGTAGGGCCTTTGTAGATAAGAACATCAAGAAAAAAATGCAGCTAATTACTGAAGCCTGGGAAACATAAAAAAATATAGCTTCCTTTCGAAAGAGGGAAAATGATTTGCACAGACATTTGCAGACGAATTTTAAAAAATGAAGAACGTTTCAATGAACATACGGTGATCCCTTTTTCCAACCATGCCATCAAAAACTCAGATCTGAAAAGAATAAAAGAGGATCTCCCCTACCCAAAGTGGATCAAAAACTTAAAAGCATGCTAGGAAGAGAAAGTTAAGAACTTGCAGCTCATTTTCGAATCATGTGAACAAGCCATATCAGAGAAAGAAGAATTATTCAAAAACCTGGACCAAATAGACTTAGCTAGAAGTACCAACAAAGTTCAAGACCCAAACTTAATCCTCAAATCCTTGTCCTTGACCAAGCAAGCCTTCGATGAACAACCTGATATTTTAAAGGGGTTGTCTTAAGAAAAAATTTACGGCATCCTTGAATATGATGAATATGACGTTGAGAACTAGATAGTGGACTATTCAACACACAATGAATACATTGAACAAGATATACATAGTATTTATGTGGATCTAAGGAAATTAGAAAATGATATTTTCAACATAGAAATCCGAGATGAAATGAACGTGGCCCCCATGAGAAGCTACATTGAAGAATGGCTCCAATGGAGAATGGACAAGCTCACTGACGAAGGGCAACAACGATTGGCACGATTCCAGTGGTTGTCGATGAAAACAACAAAAACACATCGGATTCATAGTAAGTATATACTGATCACATCTTTCTTTCTTTATCAATCCATTTATTCTACCTCTTTAAATATAAATGTCTAACCAAAGACTCATAACTTCCAATTTCTTCTTTCCAAGTCTTCCTCTCTACCGCCGCACACTTCTTCTTTCTACAGTCCTATTTCTTGTACTTATTTCTTTTATGGTCTGCGGGATACCTAATCCCAGTCTATATGACAAACACATTTAAATTTCCAGAAATATAGAACAGATTCTAGAAATATGTAACAAACATTATTGATTTTTGATAAATTTCAAAGAAAACTAATTCGGGAATATTTTTTGTGTGATGCTTTCGGAATGCTAATTTTTTTTCCTTCAACTATTGTCGATGCCAGGAAATTGTTTTTATTATATTTAAATGTTTAATGTGTGTGGTTCTTGGTCCTTTTTTCCTAGAACCTTTATTTCAAGTCATTGAGACAAAAATTTTCTAACTCCCATGTTTGAACTATATACACCCCATGAAAAAACTGCCTCATTCGCATATTAACCTTGGGGTTCATCTACCAGCCCAATGTCTTATGGCTGCCCTGTGATACACTGTCAAGACTCATCCTCTGCATGGATACCACCTGTACTTCAATCTACTTCCCACGTGTCTCTTCTCGGTCCCGCCATAAGAATACATTTACTCCCATTCCAACCTAGCAGGGACTACGCTGCCATGCATCGATTGTTAATAATATATTAGTTAATAGGATTAGAGTTATTTCTTTTAAAGTTAGAGTTATAGTTATTAATAATACATTAATTAATAGGATTAGGGTTATTAGAGTTAGGGCTAATGTATTAATGTATTCTCCATGTAGTAATCACTTACTCTCTTAAGGTTTGATAGACCAATTCGATCTCAGTGGACATTAATCATCATCATCAATTGATAATACATTAATTATTAATAGTGCTAGAGTTAGGCTTATTCCTATTAAAATTAGGGTTAAGGTTATCAATATTACATTATTACCGTAATATTATATTATATTATTAATATTAGGAGTTAATTTAATATCAACCAATAATTATGTTAATGGTTATTAATAATCAATCATAATTATTCCGAAGGCATATTTTAGTGTTAGGTTTTGTAGAAAACCCGTCAATTGGTTGAAAGGTTTTCTAAAACCATCCCTTTGAAACCACCTCATATTTTGTGCGTTATTCATTCTTGTCAGTGTTGTATCAGATCTTATCAGATTTCTTTTAATGTTGCCACATGCATTTCTTATCCACCTCCTCCCATTAATTCACAACAACCCTGCAATGCCACCGCCTCATTCTGGTCACTGCAATTGGTTGTCACTGCAATATTTCAAATATAGTTACATCCACACATATTTGCCTCTACAAGAAGCAAGAGGAATCATATATCTCTGTGGCGAGATCGAGTGTAGAATTTGGTTTTGAGGTGTAAGTTCTGAAGGCATATTTTTTATCAAGTCATATGTTGAATCAGATACCCAGCCTGGCTAAGAATATATACTATGAAAGTGTAATGTTAAACAACATGAGTGATGTAGTACTCCCAACACATGCAATCAAAGTATCACAAACCTTCATCCACAAGTCCTCCATGGCTACATGCTGAGAGAAGACTAGTGGAGGTAAATTTTATTTGGTTTCATTCCCGCCTGTTTCATTTTTTCAAATAACATAAGGGCATACTCAGTCTAACCATTCATACCACATCCCACATTCATGGAAAACCACAAGATGGTGTCTCTTACGTAAATTTCTATAAGACCATTCCCCCAAAAAATATTAGATTCAAACCCAGGTCAGAAAATGTAATTATGTATTTCCTACACTTAGCACGCATCCTTTATACAACAACATTTAGCATACATGTCCACAAGAGCATTCCCCACTGAAACATCCCAATCAAATTTATTTCTCATCCAATAACCATGGATTTCCTTACCCTTCTCCACTAACCACGGCTCTGCACACAACGGAAGAAGAATCGCAATGGCGATGGACTTTGGTGTAATTCCATCTACAAACATTCAGTGAAAAACCTTCAATGCCTTGCAACCCTCATTATTTTGCACATACCCAACAATCAGAGCAGTCCACGATATAACATTCCTCTTAGAAATTTTGTCGAACACCTTGCGCACATCCTCTGTAATTCCACACTTGGCATACATGGCCACAAGGGCATTCCCTACAAATACATATCCATCAAATTCACTTGTTTTTATGTCACCATGAATAGTCCTACCCTCTTTCAGATAACCCAAATTACCACATGACTTGACTAAGGAGGGGAAAGTGATTTTGTCAACCCGTAAACCTTCTCTTCGCATTCAGTAATAGAGATTTAGGGCTTCTTCAAAGTTACCCCGGAAATACCATGCGATCATTACATTCCATGAGAACTTATTTTGTTTGGGTATTTTTTCAAACACTCGGCGAGCATCCTAGATGGTGTCATACTTAATTTAGAGGTTTATGAGCACGGTCCAGGATACAACATTATGTATGATAAACCTGCCATCGATGAGAATTTGGGAATGGAGATCCTTGGCATCTAACATGGATTGAACACAAGAACAAGCCAATGAGATAGAATCTACAACCTCGACAATGTTGTTCATGGCATTAGAGCTAAAACTGAAGGTTGAGATGATGAAAGAGTCATTGGATTTTCTATAGTCTATTTCACAAACAACCAAAATTTTGGGAGGTGTGGGGAAAGAAATATATTTTATTTTATCCCTCAAAAAAGAAAATAGTATTGTCTATTATATATTACTATACTCCATAGCCAAATATGGGTAATAGGCAGGGTTTCAAGTATGAGACATTGGAAATTCATTATGTATATTTTTATCAGTTTATCGAGATTAAAGGGAAAACGTTTTCAACAACATTTGGATTTGGCCACCCTAATTAGGAGCTAGCATGGAAATAAAATCTTCATAGGATAGTGGGTTCACGATATGGTAGGGTCTTCGATGATTAGATCAAACCCATTATTAGTGGGAAAAAGTGGATACTTTTTCGAGTGAATCTTTGGTTTCTTGATCCAGGGAAATGAAATCTTTAAACAATGCAATCTTTAAACATAAGGAACATTGGCTAATCTCATATTTATTATTTACTAGGCCCAGGGAATGCCGAAGTACTTCCTCTACAATATACTCAATATGAACTCAACATGTCACTTACAGGAATTGAACCTAAGTAAGGAGGATAAAAATCATTCCTCCCAACCACCTGAATATGTTCTATATAATCCGTTGTAACAAGACCTAGAATTCTAGTGATTACATGTGCTCAGTAAAACCTTGGGAATTTTGTATTGCAGATTTTGTTTCCTCTTTTACAAGCCAAAATAAATGCTAAGTGAACAATAATTAAAAAGATATAAAAAATAAATAAGAAAATAATAAGATGGTTTTGGGGGGTTTTGGATTATGAAAATTGAAGAAGTTGAGGCTTAGATTGAATTCCATTCCAGTTATTTGTGGAAATGAACCATCAAGATTCAATCATAGAAAAATAGTCAAGGCCAATTAGTGACGTGTTTCTTATTCATTACATAATGCAACAAGGTTCTGATATTGAAAATTATATTTTGTCCCTTTGTATAATTTATTTCCATGCTTCACCCAAGCAATACACAATTTCTCATCAAATTAATTAATACTGGACCGAACCAATTTTTTTTTAAAACAATGTAGTATCATTTTAAGTGGAAAGGAAGTGCATTCTCCTATAAACCAACAAAGCAGAGGCAAGATATTCCTAGGAACTCTGAATTTTTTCAGATTAATGTGTATTATATAAACTTTTGTGTGAATCTATGAACACTAAAATTGAATGCCAACAAGTTGAGTGAAATATTTGTCCTTTATAAGTCACTTCTTTAGCCTTTTTATGAATGTTGTGTTATTGTGAAGGTTTTTCCTCTATATTCATAGAGAAAATTCTCCATGCTTTACTGAGTTTAATTTATTCAATCAATGTATGGAGTCCATGACTTGACATGCATTTTTGGTTTTTTAAGTTTGTTTTATAGAATTTCATCAGCATCCTTTGAAAATGTTTCTCACGAGTCTTCCATGTATTTGCTAAATCGAGGCAACTACAATGAATATTATAGTAGGATACCATGTATGGGTGGAATATTGAGATATAGCCTGGGTTGATGGTCAAGTTACAAAATTTAATGACGAGAAAGTTGAAGTTTAGACTACACCTAGAAAGAAGGTAAGGATTCCAAATCAATTGGTATTTATGATAATGACTATGTCCAATGGTAAGTAGGTATTCATCAATTTGATAGTACACTTAATGTGAAAGATAGAATAAAATTCTTGTGGTGAGAATATTTTGAAAGGTAAGTTGAGGAGATATACTTTGAATCTTGTGAAGAAGTTGCTTCCAAATTTATAAACTGTCACAAGCTATCTTTGGTAGAATTTATGGCTAATACAATGAGATTTAGATGGGTAACTCGCTAAACCCAAATGATCTTTCAAGTTATTCATTAGAATGGATCAATCAAGAATGAATCAATAAACCATGTTGGACCTCATCATATGTTGTTTATCAGTTGGATGGGTAACTCTTTGCATGTCTGGACTTTTCTTTTGAGTTGTTGGAATTTTGTTGTTCAAAATTTGATGAAATTTTCAAATTGCATATGACATTGTAAAACATCTATGGCCTTGTGAAACATTTACCAAACTATTAAATATCTGTGAACTGGTTAAAACATGTGGAAAAGAAGTTTATAAATGTTCTAAAAGATGACATATTATGCATGTGAATATTATGTTCTCATGATCCAAAACATATATGTATTCAAAATTCTTCCATGTCTCAATCATTGTTGAGAAGACTTTTATTAACATCTATTTTACCTCAAATAGATGCATAAACTATTTATAACTCTTTAAAAACTAATTTTATATAACTTTATATAACATTCTCAATATCTTCAAAAATTAACAAATATTAAAAATTACAAATTTAAATTAAATTTTATCATTAAAAATTTATTATCTTTTAATTTTAAATAATAAATATTAATTATGTGATACATTTCCCTCATAGTGTATAAAAATTTAATTTAAAAAAATTGTAAATTTAACATTTATTATGTTTTTGTTTTCATTAATGCATAGTTACATATGTGATACATTTCACTCATAATATGCTATAAAATGCATTGAAAAAATGAAAATTCAATTTAATTGATATAGTTTGCACCTATGATACATCTCATGCTATGCTATAAAATCTCATGATATGCTATAAAATGTATAGAAAAGATACAAATTCAATATGAGAATCTATTATTATAATTTTTAAAGTTAAAATTAATATATAATAAATTACATTTGTTTGAGTATTTCTTAATTATCAACATTTTTAATTTATAATTAAAATGAAAACCTTAAAGTTATGTATTACTTAATAATTAAAAAAAAATAATGTAAATGCTTTGAGTTTTTTTGTTTTTTGTTTTTATAGGAAATCAATATATTTTAATTATATACCTAAGAAATATTAATTATATACTTAATATATTTAAAATAAAGTTTAATTATATATTTAATATATTTAAAATAAAGTTATTTTTTTAGTTAGGGTAGTTGAGTTGTAGCAATTTTCAAGTAAATGGTGTTTTTATATTTTGTTTGAGAATCTTTGAAGTCCACTCTTTTTTATTCCATCTCAAAACCTTGCCTAATAACAGTTCCATCAAGTTACGTCCATTAACGTTGATTACATGAGTAGGCTAAGTAACCCGCGATAAGAAACTGTGGTAAAATCCCTTTACATTTTCACTTGGGATTAATTGAGTTTCAGATAGAGCAAGGACAAAAAGTGATTGCAGCCAGATCCTAAGTGTAGGACCCCGATGTCTTGTAAAGGGTTTTGGAAAGCATAACAATGATTGTGAGGTCAAACAAAGTTGTCTTTTTTATTTTATATTATTGGGTGTTTATATAGATAAATTAGAGAAATTAATAAATATCAAAGATGATAGAGGGATGAGAATAGGAAGAATATCATACAAATAATGTTGTATGTAACTATGCAACCTAGGATACTATGCAACCTATCAGATTATTTAGTGGTGTTTCAGTTTTTTTTGCATAAATTAATGTTGAAGGCTAGTTACTACAAATAACCCAAAACTATAAATATTTGGGACTAGATTTCAATGAGAATTTAAAGTGAGACATGAAGCACGAGAAAAACATTGTAAGGAGGGAGGAACACAATCTTCCTACCACAAAATAGATGCAAGATAACAGAGGCTTAGGACTGACATACGTTGCGCACCCCTTTTCAAATGCTCATAACCCCAATACTCCTTTATAAATGTGAACTATGGACATAAAGTATATCTAGAGACAAATGGAACCAAATCAAGAAAGTGTAAAAACCTCGGATAACAAGTTGTCTAAGAGTAAAAAACAATGCCCATTACAAGATACAAATTAGTGAAACATGTTATTTACCCAATAAAATTGGATGCAATGAGAACATTGATTTTGTCTAGGAAAAAAATTTCACTAATAAACAACGATAGGGCTACGGTTAAAATCAATGGAGTTGAGCTAAAAAAGAGGAAGAAAACATTTAGCTCAAATTGAAGAAAATTATTTGAAGAGTGGGATATAGAATAACAAAGGTGCCAAATGGATAAAAAATGCATATAAAACTCATGCACAAGTTGATTACACATAGAAAAATAGAAAACTACATGAAAAGAAAACAAAATAGGACAAAGACAATTTCAATAGAGAGGATTGGGGTATGGGATATTGTGTTTCCATTTGCCTACTATTCTATAGGATTTCTTATGTATCTTCACCATCTCTTGTGTTAGACTAACATGAAAATCATACCTCTTTTTTATAGTAGTTTTGGGAAATTTGTGGAGCTTCAGTTCGACAAGACTGGAAGGATATCAAGAATTGTTGTGAGAACCTACCATCTAGAAAGGTCTTGTGTATGTCAAGTTTTAGATCCAGAAAGAAACTATCATTGCTTTTACCTACTTTGTGTTTCTCCACCTGAGGTATGTTATCATCTGTTCGATACTTTATATGGACAATGCTTTCCTATTTTGGTCCAAGACTTGGTGACTTGGTGCAATGTTGGAAGTATCCATTATATCTACTCATTTGATTTGAATGTCATTATACAGTAAATCACAGCTTACAAATTGTCTTGTGATGTTTTCAGGATATTAAAAGATACAATTTGGGAAATCCAAGATCCTTTCATTATCTTAACTAAACCAATTGTTATGAAATGGATGGTGTAAGTGATGTCGAGGAATATATTAATACCAAAGTGTGTGTGTTCAAATGTGAAGACCAAACTCAAACATCATCTACATGTCAATCATTTTTTCCCTTCTTCACTGGCAGTGCAAACCACTCTCTACTCTGTACAGTGAATTCATAGGTCACGAGATCGAATCCCGTTAAAGCTTCTTATCTTCATTTAATTTTTTTTCTTGTATTTGAAACCCAAAACACTAACAACATGATAAAACCATGCTAAAAAGTAAAACCAGGATCCATCCTTTGATTCCAATCTACATTGCAAAAGAATCATGGGCTAGATAATGGCTCGTTATGCCTACTCTTTCACCTACGTTGTCAACAACAATTGACAAATTTTTTAATGCATGAAAGAAGTTAAATTGCACTATCACACTTATTCAAAATCCTCTAAAACATATGTTCCACTGATAAGGAATCTGCATTCTGCTAGAAAGGGGAACACCACTTTAATCACTTGTGGAAGCAAGCGTTGTTTTAATGCTCAAATCAATAAGAACACAATTTTTTATTAGTAATAAATATCATGTTTTGGTGGTAGGCATTTCTCTTCGAGTGTTTTAAAGACATTCTATATCGATAGGGTTCAAATTTATGTACATGATAACTTTATATGATAACTTTTTTCCATGGAATATTGTACATCTATAAATTTTTAAGTAGGATCTTATCATTTTAGTATTTCAAGTAAGATTTATGAGGATACATAAAGACTCTGATTTATAAATTTATGTAATATGTATATTATTGATATTGGATTACTTTATCATGTAGAAATGTACACAATATTCTTGAATCTGATCCTCTTATGCATTATTTTATATAGTTTATACTTGAGACTTTAGGTTAACATTTAGTACATAATTCCAACACTTTACTCTAGAAATTACATCTGCACAAAATTGTAGCAAAGAAAAAAATATTCTTATACAAGCTCATTTCGATAAAGAGTAGAGAGTCTAGCATGTATATGTACTAGCTACTCACTTGGAGTCCTCTAAAAAAATGGTCCATCAAAATCTCTACAACATAAGGCCTCAATGACGTTGGCGTCACACATTTTTCATTGAATTGTCTCATTTTTTAATTGGTAACATCTTGCAATGATCCAGACCTTATACTAGAAATCACCTTCTAATTAATCCGAGGAACATTATGACACTTTTTGTAAGGAATCTCCAGAGTAACCATCTCCAGTAAGCACGTTCCATACGAATACAAATCTACATGTTGATTATAATCCTCTTCAAATAATTTTGGATCCATGAATTCGGGTGTACTAATGATAGTGTGTAGTGTGATCATTTGACACAATAGTAGAAAAATACAAGTCCACGATATTCAGAACACCAATATTATCATTCATGAATATATTGTTGCAATTCAGATCTCTATGAATTATGCAAGGGTTATGATTACGAAGATAATTCAATCCTTACAATATCTGACACGCCTAATTCTTCATCGCCTTCATTGAGACATGTCGGTGCTTGGAGGGTCCCCTTTTGTTATGGAGGTAAACTTAATATTTACTACATACAATACATCAATCAATTAGTCTTTTGGACATGTAGAAAAAATTAGGTATGAAAGGAATGTTGAAATTATAGGGGTTTGTCCCTCATTAATTCTTAAAGTGGCTTTAGTGAGTTTTATTACATATAAATACATTATTATTATTAAGAAATATTGATTAAAATGCATAGATTTATCAATAATGTGGATGACCTATCCATAACCAATTAGTATACTAAGTAATGTTGAGAAAATAAAAACTTCATGAAGAACATGGATGTCTTTTAGAAATAATTAAGTAAGTTAGTTTTAATTAATAGAAACATGTAGTTAGAGACATTCACAGAGGGAAGATATATGGTGCTTTAGGGGATTCATGTAAGGTCTTTGCTTATTGATGGTAGTAGAATCATTGTTTAAGTGGGGAAAAAGGGTTAAGATAAGAGGTTGCTATGCCAAACGTTGTTTGTCTGTTCAATGGACATAGTGGTGAACTATTCCATGTTGCTAAGACGCCTTGGGGGCATGAGCCAAACATCATCAATATAGTGAACCAACTTCAAATACAATCATTTTAATTGCAATATCTTTATAATCCCAATTAACAACATTAATATTAAACCTCCCTCAAATTACTTCGGCATTCCCATTTGCTGGCTTAGAGGGTATGCTAGTTAATATAGTTATTATTAATACTAGCAACAACAACTTTATAAAAGTGGTTGATATATGCTTCATTCTACACCTTTCCAAACTAATGGGGTGGATGGACTTATATCAACCACTTTTACATTGTGTTTGTTGCTAATTCTATGTATATTAACTTCTCCTTATCTTGAATGAACTTGAGATTTAGCACTCAAAATATGTTATATTTTTAATGAATTTTTTACACTTATATAAACTTATACCTAGGAAAAAACCCAAAAATAAAACTTTTAAAAAACTATATTGATAATTGATCTGCTAGTTGCAGAATAGTTAGACACTCTGATTATATAAACTTATACCTGGAAAAAAACCCAAAAATAAAACTTTTAGTTAGACACTAGGATTATATAAACTTATACTGGGAAAAAACCCAAAAATAGAACTTTTAAAAAGCTATATTGATAACTGATCTGCTGGGTACATAATAATTAGTTCTTTGGTAAGCTAGAATAGTTCTTTTCCACGCTTGTCACAGAGATCACCATAAAATTATTGAGGTAAAATACCTACAGTAGCTACAGATAGACTCACGACCAGATTACCAGTGATTCTCAACTCTGATATGTGTTTGATGTCATGGAAGGAAAACGACATGGTCCGCTGAAAAGTGGATCCAACATTCTTAAGGACAAAAGGAATTTTCTTATACGTGAATGTACCCCAAGGAAAAATGAATGCCATTTTATGTTGGTCCTCAGGATTGATCTGAATCAGGTTGTACTCAGAAAAATTGTCCATAAAAGAAAATACCTCACAACCTGCACATTCATCAACAATATGGTCAATGAATGGGGTTGGAAAAGTATCTTTCGGGTAAGCTTTGTTTAGGTCATGGAATTCCATACACATGCAGAATGTACCTTGATTTGTGTTGACAGGAACATGGTTCGACACCCATTCCGTCAATTGCATAGGATAGATGAAACCATCCTTGATGAGTTTCTCTACCTCCGCCTTGATCGTCGCTGCCTTGAAAGGATTGACTAGGCAAAGCTTCTGTCAAATATGCTTAACATCAATATAAGTTGTGATGTCATATTCAATGATACATGGGTCAATGTATAACATCTCCTTATAAGACTAGGAAAATACATCGAGAAACTCTTTAAATAATTCATTGTATATCTGAATATCTTTGAAGGAACAATCTGCTCCAACAAAGATGTTTTCCACAACACAATGGGTTCTAGAGATGTCGATAGGAATTATTTCAGCTATACTTTCCATGTTTCCCTTGGCATAGATTTTGTGCATGGAGAGAAGGTTAACAAGACAAGGGGCATCTCCATTCAGGGTCATAATGAACTCTCCTAGCTCTATTCTCTTCAGCTCAGGTAAGAAATAAGAAATGTGGTGAAGATCATCCCAAGGTCTAACTGACCCATTCATTGCTTCCAAAATCTCCTAATCAGAGGGCAAGACTAATTCCAAAGGATCGTAAGTAGTGAGATATTATTGATCCCAAATAATCTTGAGAACGGGATGTATATCCTATGGGGGAGTCGAATCAGGGTTTTCCAAGGCTTGTTGGACAATATTGTATGCAACCTCAGCAACAGATAATGGCATATCCTTTCCAGGGTTCCTTTCCCCTTCCATTAAAGCCGATGGGAAAGGTAAAATCCGTGGGTCATTAAAGTAAATCGTTCTAAAAGACACCACTTGAAATATCACATCCTTTGGCTGGTCGAGGATAGCCTAAATAAACTTGACATCATTAACATGCGGCAGATAATCAAAAGTCCCCATTAAATATGGAAACAATATGACACCTAAGTTGACGCTACCTGGCTATGGGTTGTCAATCATTAGGACCGTGGATGCCCTCGATGAAGGGTCAGGACACGAGAAGGATAATTGATCAATGGTTATGATCTGACCTTCATGAGGAAAACATAAGACCCAAAAAATGATGGATCTACTTTCATAGCATAGGTCCATCTCTGCCCTAACAAAATATTGTAGTCAAGAGGCACATCGACTACTTCTACTTCGACGCACATAGGTTTTCCCTCCAACTGCATGGGGAAGGAGGGAATTGTTCCACGTGGTCTAAAATATCGACCCTAAAACATGGTTAGGAACATGGGTGATGGAGACAACTCAGGTTGGATAATGGCATTCGAGCATGTCAATGACATCACGCAAATCGAGGCACCCTCATCAACCACCATGAAGAAAATGTTTTTTGTCAACTATTTTGTGGAATACACCACTACTATATGAAAAGTGACATGGTGAGGAAGATGAGGTTTATAATTTGTAGGGTAAAAAATAATCATTCTTGATTTAGTAGTCTCGGTCGCTCCCAAGGAAGAAAACAATGCTTTCCTCTATGAGGGGAAACTCTGGAGGACTTCCATAGAAGACATTGCACAAGGAGTTTGTGCCAGATCCTCCACAACAGATTAACTCTAGGAAGTCCTTGCGTTTAGGTTGTGAGAATCCTTTTTAAACACACCCTTATGGATGTGAGTCATAGTTTCTCCCATAGTATTCTCAATTTGAAGAGGAGGTAGTGGGTTAGAGGCTTCTTTTCCCTTCTCAACAGATTCTAGCATTCCATAATTATGAGCCCTAGTCTATAGATGAGCTGCAGACTTCATCATATAAATGTTTTTGGCTCTGTTGTTAGCAATAGGTGCGAGGGCTCCTTGATTTCCTCCGGGCACGTTCGTGGATAAATAATATGGAGATAAATTTTTCCCTTGTGGAAAAGGGTTGGTTAACATGGTATAATGTTGTTGTGCCAATATATTTTGGGCTTCATCAAGTCGAGGGAATTGGTGAGTCAAATGGTAATCCGTGCAAAGCTTACATGAAAAATTCACCTTCCTCTTTTCATTTTTTCCCTCACCAACATTATCTGCATCCTTTTTATCCCCCTTACCCTTATTGGTTTTATATTTCCTCTTTACTTTGGTTTGTTGGTTACCCTTGGGATTTGTCGATTGAACATTATGTACATCTGATGTTTGGGTTAAGGGGGTAGCCAAAATAGGAGTTTGGTTGGCCACAATTTGTTGAATCGATAACTTCTGTAATTGATTAGTCAATTGATCTATGGGCTTGCTCTATGCTGAGCCTACTATGCCATCGGCATGAGGCCCAAACTTCTATTTGGTATTATTTAAATTCAACCGTGGTGCATCGGGCATGATCTCGTACAACATACTAGATTGAGAGTAAATCAACTCCAATTGTTGGGCTCTCATGATAGCCTCTTCTTCGGAAAAAACCTCGGACATCAAGACATCTTTGGATACACAAGGCTCCAAGGACTTCAGGAACCACTCGAGAAAAAATGTGGGAGGGACCTTAACTTTGATCAAACTCTTTCTTCATCTCTATTCTCGGATGTGATCGAAGATATGGACGAATTTTGTTTTCTCAAAGTTGGCTAGAAACTTAGTGTCAACATCTTATCTTACCAGTAATTGGAAATGGTTTAAGAATACCATATCCAGGTCATTAAAGTAAGCATACATCGAGATCGATATACCATTTCACAACACCCCCTATAAGATTGCATTGAAACAAACACAACTGAATGGAATCATCCTTTAACGAGTTTTATGAGCACCATAAATGAAATGTTGTAACATGATCACTTGGATCCTCACCAGGATTGCCTTTGAACTTAGGGATTTCCGAGGTAAACTTAGTCAGCACGGGGGGCCAACGTGAATCATGACATATCAAGTCATTCAACAGTCTCAAAAATTCTAGAAAATGCAGATTTTCCAGGAAAGGTAGTCTAGGTTTTGGTGGAGTAAAATGAAAAGAGGGGCCTAGATTTTGGCTGGCACCAGGTTGCTAGGAAACGTTTGGATGTTGGCCAGGATTTTGGTAGAAACCATGGTGGCCACGTCCAATAAAAGTAGTTTTCATTTGATTCTGCATTGTCATCTATATCCCATAGTTGGATGACATTCCTTGTGTAGGGATTTCTCCTTACATAGTATTCCAAGTACCATGGTTGGGAATGCCCCCAGACTATCCTCCTAGAATAGGTACTAAACCCTACCCAGGGTTCCACTAAGTGTGGGAGGGGTTACCCCTGATCGATATCCCTTGTGAAGGAAATGAGCCCTGCCAAGTATTTCCAACATTTTGTGAGTAAACTTTCTTCATCGCTCCCTACGAAGGAATGAAACCTTGCATAGGGTTTGTTTGAACAAAAACAGGGTTTCCCCCTACCGATAAACAATATTATGAGAAAGTGGTATTTTAAAATGAACCGAACAAAGAAAAATGCATAGACCCTACCAAATTCATGCAGGATTAAGGTCCATGACTCCCCCCACTGAACAAACTAGAGTTGGTGTTAGGCCCGATCGGTTGCTAGAAATCACCTATGAGCGAAGGGGATGGCGGAGGGATATGAACCCCACCATAAGGGATAACATTAAATGGGGAATTGGTTCTCGTGATAGATCCTTGTAAGGGATAATTAGAGCTCTCTTCCCCTAGACCAACATTCTATAAAGTAGAGTAGGTTAGGACCAAACTAGAGTCGAAACCCGACATCCCATATGAAAAGGGAGCACTAGACATGTTCTGGATAGAGGGAACAATGGTTAGAGTCATTGAAGGGATTGTGCCACTACCCGAAGTAGTGGGTGTCTAGAAAGTTGTAGTCCTTAGGTGGAGGTGGGGGAGGAGGCACGACACCCCCTCCCATGAAAGTCGAGATGGGAGTATGAGAACTCCCAGAAGAAGTATCACTAGTTGCTTCCATCATCGCTCATCTAACAAACTGGCATTCAGGTGAATTCACCTCATGAAGGACTATCTGAATAAGAAGCAGCGTCGATAAGTCAGTGATCGAAGGGTTTGGGGGCCTGAAACCTTCATCTTAAAGGTTAGAAATGGTGAACTCCTCTGGTGCAAGAAATTATTTTCTAGGAGCTAGCTCAAGTATAGTTTCTTGTGGCCCGATCACTTCAAATGAACCCTCTTGGTCTAGCCTACACCTCAACGGTGGCGGAGGTAGTAGGCCCTAAAGTCTATGTGAATGGTGGACTTGTTGATCTTCCACCTTGTGAAATGAACAAATGACACTCTAAGGTTGAGCTAGTGTGAAACACAGGGCACACACTAAAAGGTTCCTAATGACAAATCAAGGAAACAATTGATTGACAGGAAGAACAATTACGCCAATTGACACTAGAGCAACATACCGGTGCAAGTGTAACTCGAACATGGAAACAACTTCTAGGTATACTATGCAAAGTGTGATCCGACGTCTGCCCTAGGTATAGTAGTATACCCCCGTAGTCACCCATGTAAGTTCATAAAAATAGGAAACTAAGTTTCCATCTCGCAATTAGTGACTAGGTGGGTACAGTCGACAGTCAGGCTGATCGTAATGAGCAGGAATAAAAAATCAGAAGCCTTTCAAGGGTACCAAAGGAAAATGGTCCAGAAGACAACTAAGGATATCGAATAGATTTGAGGTCCACGAGGCTCCATAGTAAAATGTGATCAGCGTTAATCCCAAGAACAACCCTCAATATACGATCCCCACTACGCTCATTCTAGCTTTGGAGGGGTTATCTCCTCTACATTTCCTTACGCGACCTCATGTTTATCCCCTCTACTAGAGGGGGTCCCGACTAACTCTTACGAAACTGGAATCTGACACTCTCTATTAGAGACTCTTATGTTTGTTTAATCGGCCTTGAAGATTTTCCTCTCCACACCTATTTCAAGGCCCTAGAGCCTAGATTACTTGGTGAACCCTACAAAAAAAAGTCTAGTTGATTTTAAGTGTTAATCGTTGATTTTAAGTGGCTTGATTTACTCAAAATGGTACAGACGTGCAACTTATGATTTTTTCAAGAGAAAAAATAAAATCTTTAGATCATTCGTGCAAAAGCAAAATAACTTCTACAATTGAAAAATGGATTTTAAATCTTTGCAAATGAAAATTTTTCGAAGTAGTAGTCCAAGATCCTAAAATGCAAAAAGTTTCCTAGAATGCACTTGTCATATTACAATGTAAATGCAAACTACGAAAATTTCAACGAAAAATCAAAGAAGGAACTTTGGAAAAAGAACTATTTTCTTTTGTAATAAACAACATATGCTACAACTACCAAACAAAAATGCATAACTAAATGCAACAATTTTTTATTTTTTGAATGCTTAGAAAAAAAAATCACAAGTAAATGATATTTTTTGTTTTTCAAAGCACAAACAAGGTAAAGAGAAAATAAAACCAAGACTAAAATAGACCCTAAACCATTGCTTGAACGCAAGGATTCATTGGAATCCACGGGATAATCTAACGCTTATAAGTTCACCCTAAACTTTCAAAGAAAACAAAAGAAAATAAAGAAACAAAACACAATTAACATAGACCTTGAAGATTTCAAGAAGGCCTAAGAATCACAAAGCTTCTTGCCAGAAAAGAAAAAGTATTTGAAAAAAAAAACCTTCCAAAACACAGAGACACGTCTTGTGCACAAGCAACATATGTATGTATGCGGGATGTATATTATGCATACCGCATATGTATGTGTGCTATACAGAGGACAAGGCGCATATACTTCTTCAAAATTTCAAAAAAGAAAAATGTTTGGACATCCAAATGGGTGGGGAAGGATGTTAGGCACTTGGAAGGTGACCAGAAACCCTAACTGACTTAGTAACTTGGAAAACTAAAAAATAAACTAAAAAAATCAAACTAAACCAAAATCTCCCACTAAGACCCTAGAGAGACTCCCCAATGGAGTCGTCAATTTTGCTATGGGAAAAATCCCCCTATACTGTGTCTAAGGTAAAGGTAGAGTGATAACTCCCTTAAAATATGGTTCTACCCTTAATCTACCCCAAAACCATCTAAAATAAGTGACGAGAGAGAAAGGAAAGAGAGTTAATGAGTGTAGCTTTAGTCCTTGCGGTTGATGTAGACCTCTTTCACTTGTTGTGGTCTCTTACACCACAGATCTCCTCCCAAAGATGACACGCAAAAGGTTAGGAATACAATGCAACAACATATATAATCTCTACTAATCACTTAAAAAATTTAGACATAGATATAAATGCACAAATTAACAAAAACATGTAAACATAGGGTTCGGAGACAAGGACAAACTCTTTTACTCAATTTCAAAATAAAAAGGATTACAACCTTTGTTGGCAACCACTCCACGAACCAAGTACAGGATCCTTTGTCATGGATCCAAGTGCATCAATCCCACATTAGCTTCTCACAACCAACATATCACCAAGGGAAGGAGGAAGGGTTTCATAAGGAGAAAGGCTAGAGGGGAAGGCTGAGGCTAAAACTCATAATGAGATGCAAATCTTAGGCTAAGAAAGGGAAGGGATTTTGGCAAAGTTTTCTTATGCTCTTTCTCATGTTCATAAATGACTCCCCAATACCTCTTTTTATATGAGAAAAAGATGGGTATTTGGTTTGGGGATGGGATACAAAGGGTAAAATGGTTAGGAAACCCTCCATAGCCCGTAAACTCCATCGAATTCTGCACAATTTTATATTTTTTGCAACTTTTGGAGGTAAGTGAGAGATAACTAGCATGAAACACACGTTTGTATGTGGGCTATTAGTGCAACAGGGTGCATACATTATCCAAAAAATGGTTTTTTAAAGGGAAGCCTCAACACTATTTTGGCAAAGTATGAAAATGGAAGGGCCAATGTCTTTTATGCATACATAAGGAATTTTGGACTATAACAAGGAGAACAACTAGGAATAGGAAATTAAAGAGAAGAATAGAGGGGGTTAATGTTATGTAGTAGCCTAACATGCCACATATCTCAGGTAACTCCATAGAGAGCGACTTCTCCTTTGTACTTGCATTATTTCCATACTAGAGAAAAGAGAGAAAAACATGTTCACCTTCTAGCTAGGTTTTCTCCCATAAGGGTTTCCTAGAGAAAATATTTGTGTTGTTTTGTGGATGGTGTATGATTGTATTTCAATGTTCCCTATTTACCACATTTTATCTATTTCATGCATAAGCAGAAAATCAATAACTAAATATTTTGGAATCTAAGGAATTTAACCTTCATAGTGTAGATTTTAATTTTATTTATCATATCTATTGTGACGAATTGTTCCATTGGAATATCTGTTGGTTGTGGAGCCTGATTATCTTCCTGATTCAGAGGTCCTTGATTTTAGCCATGTTTAAACCCCATGAAGTATTTACACCCCATAAGTATGTACACTCTTCCACGCGGGGGAGTGCAGAGGGGGGGTACCCCCTCTGCAGGGTCTGGGGGGTCTATCCCCTCGGCTGGGGGGTCTAGGGGAAAGCGGGCCCCCAGTGGGGGTTCGGGGGCAAAGCTCCCGAAGAAAAAATTGCATTGTAAAAGTATATTGTAATTTCATTGTAAATTTGGACCATTCATTATAAGGTTGCAGATCTAACTGTAGAGATTATGTTAGGGTTTTTTTCCCTAGAAGAAAACCCTCTTTTATGAGGGAAATGTATCGCGGCTATGGTTGATTGTGAATGTTGTATTCTGAAAGAGGATACTGTGAGAGAAAGAAGAGGAAGTTACAACGGGTTTTGGTGTAGGTTGTATCCCTTCATTTGCTAGATAATAATAAAGGAAGGACCTGGCAATTTCTCTAGTGGACATAGCCCAGACTGGGTGAACCACATAAATCTGTGTCTCTCTTGTATTTTGTGTCTTCTATGTTTTGTTTCTGCATTTGTTTTATTTTATTGCTCCGTGGTCCTATTTTTCTAACAATTGGTATCAGAGCGTAAGGTAACTCGCAGGAAAAGAGGGTTCCTGGTTCGAGTGGGAGCAATGTCGGAAGATAGAAAGTTTAGGGTCGAGAAATTTAAATGCCAAAACTACCAGTTATGGAAGATGCAGATGGAAGACTATTTATATCAGAAGGATCTATTCCTTCCATTGAGCGGAGTAGCAAAGAAGCCGACGGCCATGAAGGATGAAGAATGGGATATTCTTGACAAAAAGTATCTAGGAACAATATGGTTGAGCTTGGCAGCATCGGTGGCTTTCAATATTTTGAAAGAAAAGACAATGAAGGGTTTGATGGACGCGTTGGCCAAATTGTATGAAAAACCCTCGGCGTCGAATAAGGTATTTCTAATGAAGAGATTATTTAATATGAAGATGTCAGAAGGTG
>ML777176.1:270662-283527 GCA_009831015.1 Picea engelmannii | reverse complement strand
TTAAGTCTTGTGGCAGTAGAAGATTTTCATCTTGAACAGTTAGATGTAAAAACAACTTTTCTCCATGGGGATTTGGAGGAAGAGATTTATATGCAACAACCACAGGGGTATGAGGTCAAAGGGAAGGAGAATTTGGTATGTAGTTTGAAGAAGAGCTTGTATGGCCTAAAGCAAGCTCCAAGGCAGTGGTATTTGAAGTTTGACAGGTTTATGACAGAACAAGGTTATAGTAGATGTCATTCTGATCACTGTGTTTATTTTAAAAAGCTAGAAAATGGAAGCTTTATTATATTGTTATTGTATGTAGATGACATGCTTGTTGCAGGGACTAATATGCAAGATATAAATGTGCTCAAGAAGAAATTAGCCAATTCATTTGCGATGAAGGATTTGGGTGCTGCAAAGAAAATCCTTGGCATGAGAATAAAAAGAGACAGGAAAAATCGCAAACTAACATTGTCTCAGGGTGAGTACAAAGAGAAGGTGTTTGTTATAACCCTAAATTGCACCACACATGCTTACCTGGCATCAGGCCAACTCATATCCCTTCATTGCCAAAACATCTGCTGAACAACCCCTTGAAAAATCCTCTTGGGTAAAGATACACACACCCTAACCCACTACTGCACGCGTGTGAATGTTGGCAGGCCTTCTACAACCCGCGTTTACCTAACAAAACACAAAAATAGGAAATTTGTCGATGGGACAAAAAGATATGGGTCAGTTAACTGAAACTCCCGGCCATGTATGGCCGAGAGTTTATCTAAAACCCTAGCTCCTTCTAGCCTATAAAAGAAGGGGTAGGGGTACTATTTGGAGGAGGAAAATTATAGCGAAGAAACTCTGTCCATTTTCCAAATCCATTTGTCCCAACCCTTTAGCCTTTCCTCAAGCCTAAGGAGAATTAACGCAAAGCATTTGGAGGAAAAAATAAGAGGAGGAGCCCAGGATCAGGATCAAGGAGCAGTGGCCAGTCTCGACTTTGATTGTAAGTTGATTCATTTTGAAAATAATAAAAGAATACTTTTCCCATCCCAATGCATGATTTATCTATGATTTGTGTAATTTATGCTTAATTTCTAACCCTCAAGTAGAAAAATATCATGCATGCATAGTGTTTTGTCTTGATTGTAGGTTAACTTTGGAAGGAGCAGCACAAGGAAGTTGGCAAAGTGCAACGGAGGATCTACACCAAACATCAATAAAAAGGTTAGTAGTTCCTTTCCATGCATGTGTCTTGAAATAGGGGTTCAAGTTTTGGGTGGTAGGTTAAAAGGTCATTTATTTATAGTCAAAATCTGCATGCAAGTCTGACCCTAATTTGCTAGTCCGTAGGGTATTATTTCCCAACAACAGAATTGGCGACTCCACTGGGGAAGATACTATTTAGGGTTTCCAGATTTAGTTGAGGTTTTTGGGTAGTTTAAAGGATTAGATTTTTTGTTTCTTTGTTTGTCTGTTTTCTGTTAGGTTAGAGCTAGCAGGGAACTTGGTTCTTTATACCATTTTTCCCTTAATTGTTGCTTGACGGTAATTATCGAGACACACAGAGATACACGCGGCCTACAGAAGGCCTTCACACGTGTAACCCGTGCCCTAATCTCTTACAGCCCGCGTGTGAACGCTAGCTGTAGAGGTTTCAGTAGCATGTAGGAGTCAGAGAGTTTGAGAGGCAGTCCTCCTCTTCCCTGTCAGAATTATACATTCTCAGGGGGATTTTTGGATCCTGTCTGAGTCTTGTTGGTTCGTAGTCTTGTCTCAGTTTTCTTTGTTGCATTTTGTTATTCCTTGCAATTGTTTTTCTTTTCTGTTAAAAAGAAGCATCCAAGCCTTCAGGAGACCCTGGTTATCAATACCAGAGGCCTCTTCCTAGTCTGGGCTACCTGTGTTATTTTTGTCTTAGAGTTTATACATACATGCGGCCTGTGAAATTACAGCCTGTGGGTACACGCGCTCTATTGTATCTCAGCACGCGTTTGCACGCGTGCTGTTTCAGTTACAGTAGCGTGCTTGACAGGTTGCTTTTCAATCAGGGTGGGGAAGTCATCCCCTCCTGTGGTGAGAAGTGTTCCTTTCAGGTGTTTGAGTCTAGGGTTGCACAGTTAGTAGGTTAGGGCCTCTTATCCTTAGCCTGTTTTTTCTTAGTTGATATTTGATAGAAAAGATAAAAAAGAAAAGTTTTGCTTTATGGTTTTTAGACAAGCGGAAGAATTTGTGATTTTTTGATTACCATTGTGTGTCTTTGCTTTGATTCTTTGTGATCTGTGCTTTAAGCCAGAATTTTGTTTTGTTTTCTTGGTTTTGTGCTTGTCAGCATTTTCCCTTTGTTGCTTCATTTAGCACTTAAATAAATAAAAAATATATCTCTTTTTCATTTTCTTCTTTGTTAGAAGATTGTGTTGCTGCATCAATAGCTAGGGAGAAGTATTTTTGTTCATAAGTTTTTTGCAGTGCATTTAGAGCATAAATAGCTTGTAGTCAAGAGAAATTCCTTTATGTTTGTTGCATGAAATCTTAGAAAAATTGAAAAGAAAAAGAAGTCTTTCTTTGTGAAAAGTTGTTGATTTTTGCATTTAGTAAAAGTTGTTTGTTTCCATCATTTTTTCATTTGTTTTTGCTTTGAGTCTTTACACATCATCAGTTTCACCTTCATACCCCGTGACGGAAAAAAGCCCATAAAAGCAACGCTAATTTAAAATCTATTAGACTTTTTGTTTGTAGGGTTCATACACTAGTTCAGGACTAGGGCCTTGGATTAGGTTGGAGTGTAAACTCTCCAAGGCCACTCAAAACCAAACATTGGAGTCTGTGATAGGGAGTGTAGAAGTCTAGTTTCGTGGAAGTTATCCGGGACCCCCCTCTAACATAGGGGATAAAAATGAGGTTGCATGAGGAAAGGTAGCGGGGATAACCCCTCCAAAGTCAAACCAAGCATAGTGGAGAACACATATCGAGGATTTGTTTTGGGATTCCATCGTTTGCATTTTCCACGGGGCTTCGTGGGTCTCAAATATGTTCAAGGTCCTCAGTTGTCTTCCAGACCATATGCTCTTGATACCCTTGACAGGTTTCGGGCTTGATACCCTGCTCATTGTGGTCTACCCGACTATCGACTATACCCGCCTGGTGACTGTTCGCGTGCTGGAAAAATAGTTGCCAATCTTTTTAGGGACATACACATGTGACTGCGGGGGTATACCGCGGTACCTAGGACAGACATCAGGCCACGCTTTGTAGAGTATACCTGAAGGGTGCTTCCATTTTCGATTTGCACTTGCACCGGTAAGTTGCTCTAGTGTTGGTTGTTGTAACTGTTCTTCCAACTAGTTTAGTGTTTTCTTGACTTATCTCTTAGGGGCTTCCTTTTTAGTGTGTGTTACTATTTGAACGTGTAGAATACCTTAGCGTGTATTGGATCTTCTCACATAGTGGAGGATCCCGATCTCCACCGGTCACGAAGGCTTCTGGGCCTGCCGCCGGTTATACTGGAGCCACCCCCGCCACCATTGAGGCGGAAGCTAGACCAACAAGGGTCTTTCGAAGCAACCAGGTTACAAACCATTGTGCCCGAACAACTCCCAGAGGAATCAACCACCAATCTTGGTTCGGTTGAAACCCCAACCACTGATACTTGGCCATCGGTCAGTGTACCAATTCAATTTTACGAACGCCTGTTAGTGCCTCACACAGCTATGGAAACAAACGTTGTTACTTCCTCTGGGAATTCTTCCATTCCCACCACCGTTGCTACCATAGGAGAATCATATCCTAACTTGTCGTCGTCGGTCCGGGCCACTATGGTCTCGGCCACAACTATGTCGCATAGTGGACCGACCCCATCTATCGCGGCAGCCACAACCCTCTTCACACCTAGTGCGACAGGCTCTCCTTTCTCATACAGTATGCTTAGTTCAGGTACAAGTCCTCCACTCACTCACTCCACTTTACAGACTTTGGGTTTGGGGGCAGGGAGCTCTAATGCTCCTCTGCAAGGTCAAATTGGGGGCATTCCTGTCCCTTTTAACGCTTTTCCTTACGCTGGAGGTCATATCTCTCCTTCATCCCCTTCGCTTGGTGGTCTGCATCAGCAGTCCGCCGGGCAGCCTACACACACAAGTTCATTTGGAGTCAGAAGTCAAGGAACACATGCACAAACTTTACCGGTAGGTTCATCACCATTTGTTTGGAATGAGATGTTTGGTAACAACACTTTTGCATCCACTGCTTTCCCAGCTGGGGGCACTCCCATCTTCAGACAGTCTACTCCGGCGTAGGGTACTATTCCGACACCGAGGGCA
This sequence comes from Picea engelmannii, assembly GCA_009831015.1. Lineage (NCBI taxonomy): Eukaryota > Viridiplantae > Streptophyta > Pinopsida > Pinales > Pinaceae > Picea > Picea engelmannii. Next base: position 279,229 of record ML777176.1, on the reverse strand, counting down.
CATATACCAGGACCTTGGAACTCAGGACAAGGATCCGTTCCCTCCTCTGGAATGTCGTTCTAGGGTAATTCTTTCCACATTCAATGGAACCCCAGACAAACTTCTATGCCTCTCCCAGCAGGACCGGCATGGGGTAATCCTTCCCAAAGTCTGTCAAACACGATGAATGCCCAACATACTATGTCCCTTATGGGGAATCAACCAATGATGTCTCCACAGATGCAAAATCCTTACGCTGGTCAAGGCCATGGTTTCTACCAGAATCCGGGCCAGCAGCCAAACTTTTCCTAGCAACCTGGTGCCAGTCAAACTCCAGGACCCTTTTTCCCAGGCTATCAGCAGCAACCCAAACTACCATTCTTAGCGACGTTACACTTGCCAGATTTGACAAGGTTGTTAAATGATCCTATTTTTCACGATCCACGTTGGCCTCCTATGCCAACGAAGTTGCCTTCGGACATTCCAAAGTTCGAGGCCAAGCCTAACGAAGATCCAGGTGATCACGTGACTACATTTCATCTTTAGTGTTCATATAACTCATTGAAATATGACTCCCTCTAGTTGCGATTGTTTCAACGCACTCTTATCGGGAGTGCCGCGAAATGGTACATTGATCTTGATCGCTCAATATATTCTTCTTTTGGCGAATTGGTGATGGCCTTCCTTAACCATTTCCAGTTACCTTTGAGATACAATGCTGGCACAGAGCTTCTTGCCAATTTCGAACAAACGACAATGGACCATATCTCGGATCATATCCGAGAGTGGAGACGCTGAAAGATTCTAATCAAAGTACCAGTTCCACTAGCATTCTTGCTTGAGTGGTTCCTTAAGTCTTTAGTCCCTCAATTATCCAAAGACGTCGTGACTTCAAGAGTTTTCTCCGAAGAAGATGCCATCATGAGGGCTCAACAGTTTGAGCTCATTTATTCTCAGTCTGGTTTATTATACAACATCCTACCGGATGCACCACGATCGATACTGGACAAAACTAGATAGAGAGTTGGACCACATGCCGATGGTATTGTTGGTTCAGCACAAACCAAGCCCGCTGAGCAATTGACAAAGCAATTGCAACAGTTATCTATACAACATTCAGCAGCCAGCCAGACTACTACTTTGGCTGCTCCTCCTACCCAAACGTCAGAAGTACACTCCATGCAGATGACTAACCCAAAGGACACCCAGCAGCCTGAAGGGAAGAAAAAACAACGAAAGAGGGGTAAGGGGGAGAAAAAACCCACTGATACCGCTGGCGAGGGCACCACGGAAAAACAGAAGGTGAGGTATCCGTGCAACTTGTGTGTGGAAGACCACCCGACCCATCTCTGTCCTCGACTTGCAGAGACCCAAAAGTTTGTCACACAGCAACAACAAGCCGTGTTGACTAATCCCTTTTAGCATGGGCAAAATTTAACTCAAGCCTCTACAAGTGTCGAAGGGGGCAGCCAAGAAACCTGCCCTCCCCCAAACAATTCCTCATCCGCGAACGTATATATGGTTAGGGGTGATGCTTTAATAACGACTAGAGTGCACGACTATAGTAAACCAAGTGCCTCTGAGAAGGGAAAAGAAGTCGAGATCCCATCTCTTCCTCTACAGATCAAGAAGAAGTTGGGTGAAAAAATGACACGCATTCCAAAGGGTGCGTTTAAGAAATCTTCTCACAACCCAAATGCAAGGGCTGCCCAAAATTACTCTGTGGTGGAAGATTTATCACAAACCCCTTGTGAAATGTCTGCTTTGGAGGTCCTCCAAAGATGCCCTACTCAGAGGAAAGCCTTGTTGACTGCTTTAGGCTCTACTGAGACTTGTAACCTAGGTACCATCTTGTTAGATACGACCAACTTGAAACCTCGTCTGCCTTACCACGTCGTGTTTCAAATAGTAGTGGCTCATCCCACGAAAACTTTTACACGGAATATCTTCCGCACGGTGGTCGACGAGGGCGCTTTGACTTGTGTTATGTCGTTAGCATGTTGGAAAGCCATTGGTCAGCCTTCTTTGTCTCCATCACCTACTCTCCTCACTGCGTTTGACGATCGTTCTTTCCGATCACATGGCATCGTTCCTTCTTTCCCTGTGCAGTTAGGAGGGAAGATCGTGTGCGTTGAAGTAGAGGTAGTCGATGCTCCCCTCGACTATAACCTCTTGTTAGGTCAGAGTTGGACTTATGCTATGCAAGTTGTGGTTGCTACAGTTTTCTGAGTCTTGTTGTTTCCACACAAGTTGGTTTGTGCCCATCCTTGATGAGTACCTTTGATTACCCACCTCCTCATAACGATGTAAAGTTTATATCGAATTACCACAAGGCTGAGATTTTTCACGTTTCGTCATTCCGCACGATTTACTTTGAGGATCCGTGGATTCTTCCTTCCCCATCAGCCATGATGGATGAGATAGGGAACTCCGACATGTCCATGCCCTTGTCGGCCGTTGAATTAGTGTATTCTTTAGTCCAGCAAGCTTCAGCTAACCCTGATCCGACTCCCGCACCAGAGTTGGATCCACTTTCAGAGCCTATCTGGGCTCAGGGTTCTCTTGCTACCACAGATTCATTAGACTTAGTCTTTCCTTCTGATGAAGCAGTAATCGAAGCAATGACTAGTCCGGACAAACCTTGGGACGATCTTCATCACAGATCATATTTTATCCCATAGTTACGCCGAATCGAGGCAGGAGAATTTACTATCACCATGACGGGAAATCAACCATGTCCTATTAACCTCTTAGATACACAGGAAATTTATGCTGAGGGAAATATGGCGACTATCGTTGAAACCATACTTATTAACATCTCCCGAAACCCTGGCGTCATAGAGAATGTCTTCGTCGGAGTGGATTTCTCCCCCGAAGAGATTCAAATTTACACGGATCTTTTCAAATAATTTCGCGACGTTTTTGCCTGGTCTTATGAGAAAATGTCAGGTATCGATCCAAAAATAGTTGAACATGAAATCACAATGTATCCTGATGCCAAGCCTGTTCAACAAATACTTCATCCAGTCAATCCTAAGAAAGCAACAGCCATCAAGATTGAGGTTGATAAATTGCTCAAGGCAGGGTTCATTTACCCCATCCATTTGACTCAATGGGTGTCAAACCCCGTGTCGGTCGATAAAAAACAAGGCACGATTCGTGTATGTACCGATTTCCATGATTTGAACAAGGCATGTCCAAAAGATAATTATCCAACCCCATTCATCGACCAGATCATTGATGAATGTGCCGCTTGTGAAGCCTTTTCATTCATGGATGGTTTTTCAGGCTATAATCAAATTCAAATCAAACCTAAGGACCAACACAAAACGACATTCATTTGTCCGTGGGGTACATTTTCCTATCGTAAGATGACTTTTGGCCTCAAGAATTCTGGAGCCACTTTCCAGCGGGCCATGTATTTTGCGTTTCATGACCTCAAACATATAGTCGAGGTCTATCTAGATGATTTAGCATCACGCTCTCGCAAGCGAAAGGATCATCCTATGCACCTCCGACTAATCTTCGAATACTATCACTACTTCAGGATTCGCTTGAATCCCAACAAGTGCAACTTTGGCATAACGTCTGGACATTTGTTAGGTTTCATCGTATCAACAATAGGGATCATGGTTGATCCTCTTAAGGTGGAGGTAATAATCCAGTTGCCCCCCCCACGCACAATCTTACAACTTCAAGGTCTTCAAGGCAAGGCGAACTTCTTACGATGCTTCATCACCAACTATGCCGAAATCACCAAGGGATTTATGCGTTTACTGAAGAAAGATGTTCCCTTTTTCTGGGACGAATCCGCTCAACACTCTTTCGACGCATTAAAACATGCTCTCACAACTGCACCTCTGCTACGACCACCTAATTATAAAAAAGATTTCTTATTATATCCGGCTGCCGCAGAGTCAACCATAGGCATGGTTTTAGTTCAAGAAGATGATTCAGTTTCAGAATACGTGATCTATTACCTGAGCCGAGGCCTCGTAGGACCGGAACTTAATTATTCCCATCTCGAAAAACTGGCGTTGGCAGCAGTTCATGTTTTTCAACGGTTCTGTCACTATGTTCTGTTTCGCAAGACCACCATCGTTGTTGTCATGAATCCATTCCAGTACATGTTGACACGACAATTTATCGGCGGGAAAATTAGTAGATGGATGGTCATCCTCCAAGAATTTGACTTAGACTTCATTTTAGCAAAGTCCAAGAAGTCATTGGTCTTCGTAGAACTTATTTCGAAACTTCCGGTTGAGTCAGGTGACGTTGTGCCTGCGGAATCACCTATCCAGGGGGATATGTTTTTGATTGAATCTTCAGACCCCTGGTACAAAGATATATTGATCTATCTCCAGACTTTGAAGTGCCCCACCTCTGCTTCTCATGACGAGCTTCGACGGATACGCCATCAGGCTAAGAATTTTCTCATACTCAATGATACGTTGTATCGAAGAGGTGTAGACTGCATCTTGCGTCGATGTCTCACTCATGAGGAGGCCGTCATAGTGCTCAACGATTGTCATACAGGAGCTTGTGGCAGTCACTTATCTGGGTTGGAAACAGTCCAAAAGATTTTACGAGCAGGTTACTTCTGGCCCACACTTATCAAAGATTGTATCGAGGCGGTCAAGAAGTGCCATCCGTGCCAAATCTTCTCTCGGAAGATGAGGGCACATCCAGCTCCTATGTTTCCTGTCATCATAGTTGGTCCCTTCATGAAGTGGGGGATTGATTACACTACATGCAATCCCCCATCAGCAAGGGGGCACCACTATATCATAGTAGCTGTCGACTACTTCACTAAGTGGGTCAAAGCTATGCCAACGTTTAAAGATGATGGAGAGACTGCAGCTCTCTTCTTATTCAACCAGATTATAGCAAGGTTCAGTGTCCCGAGAGAGATTGTCACTGACCATGGAAGTCACTTTCAGAATCAAATATTGACTGAGTTAACGTCAAAGCTTGGGTTACGGCAAGAACATTCATCACCTTACTATCCCCAAGCCAATGGGCAGGTGGAAGTTGTAAACAAAACTCTTAAGATGATTCTACAGCGAACTATCAACTCAGCCAAGTCAAATTGGCATTTGATGTTGTACTCGGCATTATGGGCTTACCGAACATATGTTAAGACAACAACCGGTTTCTCACCTTTCCAACTCGTTTATGGGCTGGAGGCAGTCTTGCCCATCGAATGTCAAATCCCATCTCTGAAATTGGCAATACAGTTATTGCCAGACACTTCTCCACTTGAAGAACGGTTAGTACACCTTGAGCAGCTTGATGAACAACGTCGTGATGTGGCCCTGGCCAACGAGGCTCATAAACATAAGGTCAAGTGTCAATATGATAGGTCTGTTCGTCCTCGGATTTTTTCTGAGGGCGACCTTGTCCTGGTCTATGACCAAGACAAGGACCCCCGGGGGGCAGGAAAGTTTAAACCCATGTGGTTCAGACCCTTCATTATCAAAGAGGTATTAAAAAAGGGCACTTATCATTTGGTCAATTTTGAAGGGAATGCTTTGGCGGAGCCTAGAAATGGGCTCTACCTCAAGAAGTATTACTCATAGAAGGGTCACTGTGGGTAACTTTTTGTAACATATGTATAGTCTTTGTACTATTACTTTTTTACATTTCTTTTGAAAAACGTGTTATGGACGTGTCATTGATGTTATCTTTCATCAATATGGCAGATTTCAAGTGAGTCCGAGGTGTTCGTTGCATATGCAGACGGTGCTAGTAGACACACGCAGAGGCTTGCCTCCGTAGCTTCGGTAATCTTTACACCACAGGGTCAGTTGTTATCTTCCGGAGGTATATGCTTAGGTGACACCACAAATAATGTTGTTAAGCATAGTGCAGTTATTGAGTTGCTTCGTGACGCTTTGTCATTGGGTATCTCTCATCTCCGGGTCTATCTAGACGCTCAACTGGTTGTGTCGTAGCTAAACAGAATATACCCGGTTCATTACCCAACCTTACACCGACGATTTCATCTCGTTGCCTTTTGTTCTTATGATATAGGATCGATCCCATCCGGTTGTGACACGGAACCGTCATATTTGCTATAGAAGTGTCGCGACTTGGTGGTAGAGCTTACCAAAACATGGATGCCCTAGGTAGGTCCTGGTTGCATTATGGTGTCCATACCATTTTCAAACAACATTGTAGGCTTGGGAGTCTGTATAGTCTTTCCTGAATACGAGTTTGAGCCTCATTTGCATGGGTCTTTTTCACTCTTTGTCTTACCCTCCAGACTCCCAAAACATAACGGGTCTCCTTTTAAGCCCTTTTCAGACCCTCTAAAAATGAAAAGATTGCCGAGCGATCTTGTGACCTTTCATGCTCGTTAAATTGAAATTTGAAGTCACGTTTGTCCGACGGTAGTTTACCCCTTTTTTGGTCCGGATGGTCAACTGTACGAACAAAGGAATACTCTATTGCATTCTCATTCTTTAGAAGAGTATCCTCAGGTAAGATTTTATTCCTTTTTCGGGCTTGAGGAACTAAATTTATGAAAAAGAAACCCCCTCAGAGTCCATAGTTAAGCTCTTTTCAGACTCCCTAAAATTGAAAAGATTGTCGAGTGACCTTATTCTTTCACACTCGTTAAAATTGTCCAGAAGAACATTCCTAACGAAGTCCATAGTTAAGCTTTTTTCAGACTCCTTAAAAGTGAAAAAATAGCCGAGTGATCTTGTCCTTTTCACACTCGTTAAAATGGTTTTGAATTGACGTCTAATCGGTGCTAGTTTACCCCTTTTTCGAACCGACTAGACTATTGTCGAAAAAGTTACCCCACTGGAGTCTCCTTTTATGCTTTTTCAGACTCTCTAAATATGAAAAACCACCGAGCTTCCCTTCTCTGGGTTCGTTAAACTTACATAAAAGGACGTTACCATTGTGTGTTCTATCAACCGCATTTGCATACCTTACCCATCAGCCTTGTAATAGTTTTCTTCTGCATCTTAACACCTTTGGCCACTGGAGGATTTTTTTCAAGTATCATTTCCCAGAACATCAGTCTTGTCCTTATGCCTTGAGCTTGTATGTTTTTTGTACTCGTTCCTCCATTGTAACGTAATATTCCTTTATTCTTTTTCAAAATCATCAAAAAGAACAAAAAAATCAAATATACCCTAAAAAGAGGATGGGAAAAGTATTTTCTTTATTGGAAACATAATGAGTCACCCTTGGATGAAGCACATCTATCTGTTTGATCATCAGAATATGGGATGTAGTACGACCTTAGGAAGTTGTTTCTCACTATATAGAGTTGTGTCCTCCACCGTTTGGTTACTCTTCCAAACATATGGAGAGTTTGTGTTGCCTCCTGCTTCGTAGACTTATGATTAACAGATATGTTGCCTGAGTCTTATCACGTGTAGTGCTATTATCCAAGGGAAGTTTGTCAGTGAGCCTGAGTTGGCCCCTCTGTAATATGTCTCTTGTCCGCATACCTGGCCATCTTGAACGTCCAATCAAGTCTTTGTTCAAAATCACTGAAGCCTTTAGTTCGATCATCAAGATTATCAAGTCCATAACTGACGAGCCGTCGAAGACCTCTGGGTAGCGAAGTCGTACACTCATATTACACTCCTACCTGAGTTTTAGAAGATTTTGAAGTTGTTGCTCAAGCTCTGAAGTACAGCCATCAGGCCAAATCAGCTTCTGGGAGAGGGATACTTTATATGTATATCTTTTTGATTTCGAGATGTAGCTCCACTGTGTATTATTCACGGCTACTCTTCATAGTTATTTGACATGGATCTACAGTGTATTTGATTGGTATCCATGGTTCTATCTTATCCCAAGCATGGGTATGCCCGCCTTGGTGAGACATTTGTTAGTTTGTAGACAACACCTCTTGATTCCTGATTCTTGGGCTCACTCATTCAGGATATCAGTACAGATTGGTAAAGAATTGGTAATGTATTTCGGCCATCAAATGCTCTTATGACCTCACACATTAGGGGGCATCTGTTATAACCCTAAATTTCACCACACATGCTTACCTGGCATCAGGCCAACTCATATCCCTTCATTGCCAAAACATCTGCTGAACAACCCCTTGAAAAATACTCTTGGGTAAAGATATACATGCCCTAACCCACTACTGCACGCGTGTGAACGTTAGCAGGCGTTCTACAGCCCGTGTTTACCTAACAAAACAAAAAAATAGGAAAGTTGCCAATGGGACAGAAAGCTATGGTTCAATTAACTGAAACTCTCGGCCATGCATGGCCAAGAGTTCATCCAAAACCCTAGCTCCTTCTAGCCTATAAAAGAAGGGGTAGGGGTACTATTTGGAGGAGGAAAATTATAGCGAAGAAACTATGCCCATTTGCCAAATCCATTTGTCCCAACCCTTTAGCCTTTCCTCAAGCCTAAGGAGAATTAACGCAAAGTAGTTGGAGGACAAAAGAAGAGGAGGATCCCAGGATCAGGATCAAGGAGCGGTGGCCAGTCTCGACTTTGATTGTAAGTTGATTCATTTTGAAAATAATAAAAGAATACTTTTCCCGTCCCAATGCATGAGTTATCTATGATTTGTGTAATTTATGCTTAATTTCTAACCC
>ML777176.1:186670-269362 GCA_009831015.1 Picea engelmannii | reverse complement strand
CATTTGCTGGATAATAATAAAGGAAGGACCTGGCAATTTCTTTGGTGGACGTAGCCCACACTGGGTGAACCACATAAATCTGTGTCTCTCTTGTATTATGTGTCTTCTGTGTTTTGTTTCTGCATTTGTTTTATTTTATTGCTTAGCGGTCCTGTTTTTCTAACAATATCCACAATGGTTTATAGATCAATCCAACAAATCGCAAGTTGTTGACTTACAACTAGCTATAAGTGTAAATAATAATTAATCCATAAAGTAGATGATTAATATGGTGCAAATTTGCACTAAGAAAATATAGCATAAATTCCTTAAGAAACTTATTGATGTTTAACATCTTGATGTTGTATATTGTTACTGGATTGTTTTTTTACACTTTTTCTAGATGTTTTTTCTAATAAAACTTCATTAGTAATGATGATTTGATTTTTAATTTCAATCAATCCATTGAAGTCACTCTATCTATAATTTACTATTAAAAGCTTTCTTAATTCAATCAGATGGGTTAAGGTTTCTTTATCTGTGATCTCAACTTCTAAAAACTTCCTTGATTAATTTGCATCAATGGATGTCTCTTTGTCTACTTTTAGAATTGATATATCCTTACGTTTTGATTATTTTACTTCCACAAGAAGGGTTTGACAATTATTCTTCAAATGCTTAATTGTCTTGTCTTTAACTGACAATATATTCTTGAAATATTTCTTAGCATCATTCTTCCTTATGATTCTTATTTACATTGAACTGCAACATCTTGTGTACTTGGTGCTTGATCTTTCACTTGTAAGTGACAAATTTTTTTCTATGGTGCTTGTAGTTGCCTCTTGAACTCTTTTGTCTTGCTAATGTACTCTTCTAATTTACATTGTAGGATATGGACTTTGTATTGAAGGTCTTCTTTAACATCTTCAAGATATTTAATTCATGTGATTAGGCCTTGACTCTATCTCTCAAGTAAATAAATTTCTTTGTCTTCGTCAACAACAACCTTGTTAACTTCTTAGTGGTGATCCTACAGTTTTTGTATTGACTTCTAGCTACCTTCAAAAATCACTTTCAATATACCATTCAAGTATTCCAATGAGGGTGCTACTAAACATGGTTCCACTCTAATGTCCCACAAAGTTGCTACCTTCTTCTTATAGGAGAATGTAAACAAAATATATCTTTAGGTCTAAGATGAAAGTACCCAATGTTTCCATTCAAGTTGAACCTAGAATTATATCGACATTTTTTTGAGCTATAGATCTAATGCTGAATTGGTATACAAAAATATAATCGTCAATTCTCAATGATAGATTCTTTATTTTATCTTCATCCTAAGAGCCTATTTTTTTAGTTACAATTGATTCAAAGATTAGTAATTGATATGGAGGTAACCTGTGTTCAGGGATAATTTCAGGAGCTAAATTTCGCTCGTGGGCTAATTTTCCATGGTTTTTCCCAAAAAAAGATTCGCTATTCTAAAAATGATTTGCCCAAATTCTATAGGATAAAATCATTTTGCCTTAAAAATCGCCAAAATTTTATACAAATTATATTTAAAACTTAGAAATTTGAATATTTTTACAAAAATATCACCAAACATTTATAGTTGTCATATGAAGGATTAGTAAGATTCGCCAAAGTTTCTATATTTTAAAATAAAATTCCATCCTTAAAATCATCCCTGCCTGTGTTTCCATTTAAGTTGAACCTAGAATTATAACAACATTTTTTTGAGCTATAGATCTAATGTTGAATTGGCATACAAGAATATAATCGTCAATTCTCAATGGTAGATACTTTGTTTTATCTTCATCCCAAAACCTTATATTTTCAATTACACTTGATTCAAAGATTAATAATTGATTAGCCATATCAACATTAATGAAAAATTTCTTGTCATATAAACAAATAATGATACTAATATCTCTTCCTTGAATAAACTCATAAAATTGTAATAAGACACATGCATATTTTTTAAAAGACAAATGCATATTTTAAAAAAAATAAAATGATTTGTTTATTAATATCCATTTTGTTTTTTCAAAACTTTCATCTCCTTCCATGATAAATGGAATTTTTTTATAATAAATGGAAATACAACCTAAAAAATACTCACCACTTTTTCAAAATATATATATTACAGTATGATTAATGAAAATAACTTTTAATCTTTGTATTACTCTTGAGTCTTCATGGATGTACCCGCTATTTCAATATTTCACTTTACACTTATTTTTAATAAAATCCAAACTTTAATATTATTCATCACACCACACAAATGCATATTTTGTAAAAAAAAATTGATTTTTATTGATATCCTTTTTTTTTTTTCAAAACTTTCATCTCCTGTATTTTTTTTTAATAAATGGAATATTTCATTTTACATTTTTTTTTTAATAAAATTCAAACTTTAATATTATTCATCACACAATAAATGCATTTTTTTTAAAAGAAAAAGATTTATTTATTAATATCCATTTAGTTTTTGTCAAAACTTTCATCTCATAAATTTTTATATTAAATGAAAACAATATAAATGTATTTTTTTATAATAAATGAAAACACAACGTAAAAAAATATCCATTATCTTTATTTTTATTTTATTATGAAGTTGGATTATATATATATATATATATATATATATATATATATATATATATATATATATATATAATCTAACTTCATAGACAAAAAAGTAATTATAAAATATATAATTTGGGATTTAACACTTATACTTATTGGAAATGGATTCATTTAATAATCTTGTAATCATAATTTTCAATTTTATAACTAACAATTAAAGATGACATATTCTTGATTATTCTTCCACATCAATGAATAATATTTCATCTTCTTAACTTTCTAACATTTAAATGATTATCAAATTTACTTGACCTTAGACATTGTACTTCACTATTAACCTTTTATTTTTACAACCTCACATTTCAACCAAGTTTTCCATATCTCCCATAGGCCGTTCAGACATTGTCGAATGATAAAATAAGTTTTATTTCGTCGTAAATAAAACTAAACTAAGTTCATATTCTCCATTAAGTTTTATTAATATTAAACTAAGTTTTATTTGGAGCGTAATGAATTTGGTCTTTCGTCTTCTCATTTAACGATGCAATGCAATACAGTTTTATACTAAAATAATTTTTATTTATGTTTGTGAGAAACTTTTGGGACTGAATCTAAAAGCTAAGGTGGCATTTATCTTATGAATACCAATCTCTAATTAAGTGGATAAGCCTAATTATTGTGTTGAGTGGTTTGAAACTTTGAAGGCTTTTAATAATATATTAATTAATAGGATTAGAGTTATTTTTTTTAAAAGTTAGAGTTATAGTTATTAATAATATATTAATTAATAGGATTAGAGTTATTTTTTTTTTAAGTTAAAGTTATAGTTATTAATAATATATTAATTAATAGGATTAGAGTTATTTCTTTTAAAGTTAGAGTTATAGTTATTAATAATACATTAATTAATAGGATTAGGGTTATTAGAGTTAAGGTTAAAGTATTAATGTATTTTCCATGTAGTAATTACTTACTCTTTTAAGGTCTTATAGACCAATTCGATCTTCATCATTATCATCAATTGATAATACATTAATTATTAATAGTGTTGGATTTAGGATTATTCCTAAGGTTGTTAATATTACATTATTACTCTAATATTATATTATATTATTAATATTAAGGGTTAATTTAATATCAACCATTAATTATATTAATGGTTATTAATAATCCATCATAATTAATATAGTTATTATTAATACTAGCAACAACCACTTTATAAAAGTGGTTGATATATGCGTAATTTTCCACCTTTCCAAACTAATGGGGCAGATGGACTTATATCAACCACTTTTACATAGTGGTTGTTGCTAGTTCTATGTATAATAACTTCTCCTTATCTTGAATGAACTTGAGATTTAGCACTCACAATATGTTATATTTTTAATGATTTTTGTATACACTTATATAAACTTATACCTCGAAAAAACCCAAAAATAAAACTTTTAAAAAGCTATCTTGATAGTTGATATGCTAGCTACAGAATAGTTAGACACTCCGATGATATAAACTTATACCTGGGGAAAAACCCAAAAATAAAAATTTTGAAAAACTATATTGATAACTAGTATACTATCACACAAAATTTTGATTATTGCAGGTGGTTTGAATTTTACTGTCTCTACGCGTGAAGTATGGGGAGGATCAACGCAAGTGAGAGCTTTGGTGGGTTATTTCAAAACATTGTTTCAATCCAAGTAGTTAATTGACATTCAACCAGATAGAATAGTCCCAACCTGGAGGAATGGGCGATCTAGGACAAGCTCTATTGCTAAGAGACTGGATAGTTTTTTTTGTTTCTAAAGAGCTATTAACAAGTGTTGGACTATATAGATCCTGGGTGGAATACCTAATTATTTCAGATCCTGCTCTGGTTTTACTATAGTTGGAGATCGACCCAATCTAAAAAGCCTATACATTTAAATTAAATTCTCAGTGGTTACTCGTCAAGGATTATAATGACTTAGTTCATAAGGCCTGGACTGATCAAAAATACTTTTCTGGAGGTGGCAGACAATGTAGATTAGACTGGAAGCTAAAAGACCTGAAGAAACACACTAAAATCTGGATAAGGGAAAGAAACTGCATGAACTTATTGAAGCTGGAAAAGTTGGAAACAGATGAAAAATAAAATCTTTTGCTAATGGAGGATGGTGCTTCTTCCTTGGAAGTAGAAAGAAAACTTAGTATCCTTGAACAAGAAAGAAATAGTTTATTAAAAGAAAAAGAAGAATTGTGGAGGTAACACAACAGGGTGGTTTAGATACAAAGTGATGACCAAAATCCTAAGTTGTTTCATCAATTCGCATGTTTCAGGAGAAACCGCAAGCATGTATGGGAGATTTTAGATTTCAATGAGATATTGCACACGGGTCGGGAGGAAATTAAAGAAGTGGCAGTGAATTATTTTAGTAACTTCTTCAAGGCTCAGGATCTTCATGCAATATCAGAACAAGTCAGAATTGTGGGACTCTTCTCTCAACTAGTTAATGAAGAAGAAGCTAGCACACTTCATTGTCTAGTCAACATGGGAGAGATGAAAGATGTTTTATCACTATTCAAGAAAGATAAGAGTCCAGGGCCTGATGGCTGGATAATTGAGTTTTTCACACATTTCTTTGATTTGGTGGGAGTCGACCTCTTAGAGATGGTTGAGGAATTGAGAATGAAAGGATCGATTGTTGGTGGCCTTAATTCCACTTTTTTAGCCCTTATCCCAACATCAAATAAGCCTAATACCTTTGGATATTTCAGACCTATCTCCATTTGCAACCTCTATTACAAATTAATTTCAAAGATCATTTCTAATCAAATTAAATCGATCCTTTCCAGATCACTTTCAGCTTAACAACTTGGCTTTTTGAAAGGAAGATAGATACAAGACACCATTGGTACTGCACATGAGTGCCTCCATAGAATTAAAAAAAAAAAGATTAAAATCACTTGTTCTGAAGTTGGGTCTTCAAAAAGCATACGATTGTATAGACTGGTATTTGCTAAGGATGATCTTAATACAAGTGGGCTTTAGGATTCAACTCACCAACTAGATTATGAGTTGCGTTGTTTTCTCAACTTTTGTTGTAATACTAAATGGCGAGGCTACTGATTTCTTCAAAAGTGGTCATGGATTACGACAAGGGTGCCCGTTATCCCCCCTGTTGTTCATATTGGTTTTTGATCTGGGATCTTTTCATCGTGAGTTATAAATAATTGCATTAAATGAGCATAAATTAAAGTGCACCATTAAAGAAGGGAAAACTAAAAAAATGAAGAGACATAAGCATTAGATATGAACACAAAAACTTGATAACGGAGTTCGTCCCTGGTGGATTATGTCTCTGGGTCCTACTGTCAAATGGGTAGGCTCTTTCATTAACTTAGCAAAAGAATTTGGGAAAATACATAAGTATACCTCATTCTGAAATCAAGCTGCAGAAATAATGCTCAGATCAGGAAACATACATCACCACTGAATTCTTGGCATTGAATTACCCAAAATTGACTATCTTCATGCCTCCATCCGACTCTAGCACTCCCAGGCCCAAGAAGAATTTTGTCTCGATTTTTGTGCCCTTTGCAACTTGCAATAATGACAGTCCCTACCTCATAAAATGTGCCCACAGTCATACGGTTCGCGCCTCCCCCTTTGGCTAGGAAAAAACCTAGCATAAATATAAAATGGGCGGATGAAGTTAACAACGGGTCCATTAGGCGAGTTGTTGGTCGATGGTAAAGTTAAGGCGTTGTGTGTGGAGGAGGTCCCGGGGTCAAACCTGTGGGCCTCTCATTTGTTTCTTTGTTATAATCTCCGCTACATTTGGATGCCAACTTCTAACTTCGACAGATGTGCCAGATATAGTGGGACCTTTTCCACATTTGGCGGGGGTTGTTTTTTATATTTTTTTATTTTTCGATTTCCGGCAAGCAACACA
Organism: Picea engelmannii; assembly: GCA_009831015.1. Classification (NCBI taxonomy): domain Eukaryota; kingdom Viridiplantae; phylum Streptophyta; class Pinopsida; order Pinales; family Pinaceae; genus Picea; species Picea engelmannii. Next base: position 262,862 of record ML777176.1, on the reverse strand, counting down.
GGATGCACGGCTCAACAATTACGGAACATTCAGTTCTCCCAACCAGCAATAAGGAACAAAATCACCTCTCTAGATTCAGAGATGCGTAAGGTGTACAGAGGTTCAATCATAGAGGCCAAACACATACAGATGGAGGATGGAGGAATTGGAAGGTCGAACCCCAGATTTAGGTGATGGTGGGAGGAATGCCCACCCAACTCCTACGCAATAGTCGACAGAATGGAAAGAGAACCCCCAACACGACTCATTTCCTGGGTTAAATCGCATGCACTTGGGTCGACACATGTCGCCCATGAAGCTGCATGCATCCCTCCCCAGGAACTTAGGACAAAACATAGATTTCACATGGCTTTTGGGATAATATTAAAATATTATTGCCAAGGACTTAAGCCCCTAGGATCCACACTTAGCCTCTATTTCCAAACTTCTAGCCCCCAATCTCTTACCCAGGTTTTGTGGAAGCTTAGTCCCCCATCACTCATTCATTTTGGTCAGTCCACACGCAGAGATGTTTTGTATTAATACTGTGCATAATTACATGTACAAAAATCAGGCTCCTGGCCTTCAACACTTAGTCTCCCTGGCCTAATAACACATAAGCCCACTAGCTTATATAACTTGGCTCACTAGCCTTATAAACTTGAATTACAATTCATAAACAAGCTTTATACTTCATAGACATGATTTACAACAAGGCTCGGCCTTGGGGACATTACAATCCCCTCCCCTTATTTTTGCACTATCCTCAGTGCAACTTTACACTGCATCTGCAAGATTTTCAAAATTTTCAAAAAGATACCGGTACTCTGCCCGCATAACATCTTCATGCTCCCATGTCGTGTCCTCAGGACCGTACCAGGTCCACCGGACCTTTACAAGCCCTATGGCTTGATTTCAGAGCTATTTGTTTTTCCTGTCCAATATGCACACAGGATGCACATGCAGGACACCTTCTTGCTCCACCTGGATCACATTCCAATCAATTACATGATTAGCATCAGACTTATACTTTTTAAGAAATGAAACATGAAACACATTGTGTACATTCATGGATGCAGGTAATGCAAGCATATATGCAACTGGCCCAATCCTTTCTAGGATTTCAAATGGCCCACAGAATCTGGTTGCCAACTTGGCACAACTTCCCAGCTTCATGGAACTCCTGTTAGCTTTCACTTTCAGGAAAACATGATCACCCACTTTGAACTCTCTATGGGTTATGTTCTTATCAACATAACTTTTCTGCCTGTCCTTGGCAGCTTTCAAATTCTTCTTAATTTTTATCATTTGGTCCTCCATATCCTTGAGCAACTCTGTCCCAACTAGTTTTCTATCAGTTAGATTATCCCAGCTCACTGGAGTATTGCACTTTCTTCCATAAAGTCCTTCAAATGGGCTCATGTTCAACGATGCATGATACCCATTGTTGTAGGCGAATTCTACCAAGTGTAGGTAGTCTTCCCATCTTGATGGTTTGTCCATCACATACATTCTCAGTATGTCTTCTATTACTCTGTTCACCCTCTTTGTCTATCCATCAAACTTAGGATGATAAGTTGTACTAAAGTTCAGATTCATTTTGAATCCTTTGAACAATCCTTTCCAAAAATTCGAGGTGAATTTCGGGTCTCTGTCGAACACAATCGTTTTAGGAATTCTGTGCAATCATGCCACTTCCTTTATGAAAATATCAACAACATCTGCTGCCTTATGAGTAGTTTTCAATGGACTAAAATGGGCAGCTTTTGTAAGCTTGTCCACCACCACCATGATCGAATCATGAAGCTTGGTTGTTCTGGGCAATCCCATAATAAAATCCATCGTTACTACTTCCCACTTCCACTCAATAATGGGCAAAGCTTGTAGCAACCCTGTTGGGTGCCTATGCTCAGCTTTAACTTTCTGGCACTCCATACATATGGCGGTGTATTCAGCGATCTCTCTCTTCATAGACGTCCAAAAGTAATGGCTCTTGATCGCTGCTACTATTTTATGATATAAAGGGTGCCCTGCATAAGGCACATTATGCATCTCCGACAAAATCATCTCTTTCAAGAACTGGACATTAGGTACAAAAATTTTGTTCTTGTACAACAGTATTCCATCTGTTTCCAATTTATAAATTTCCATCTTCTGTGGCATCTTACCCTGTTGTAGCTTGGCTACCAATTCTTTGTACTGCAGATCTGCATTTCCAGCCTCCATAATTCTGCTTTTAATATCAATCTGATACATTCTAATGGTTGTAGCATGTAATTCATGCACCCTCCTACTGAGTGCATCAACCACTTTATTCTCCTTTCCTTTGATATGCTTGATCTCAAAGTCGTACTCACACAGAAATTCTAGCCACCTACTTTGTCTAGCGTTTAAGGTTGGTTGATCAAACAAATATTTCAGACCGTATGGTCTGTTCTAAGTTCAAACCTCCTTCCCATGATGTAATGCCTCCATTTATTTAGAGCATGAACTATGGCTACCAACTCCAAGTCATGGGTTTCATAGTTATTCTCGTGCTCTTTTAATTTCCTGGAATCATAACAGATTACGAATCCATTCTGACTGAGGACCCCTCCCAGTCCTTCTTTGCATGCATCAGTGCATCCTATGAAATTGACATTTGGATCTGCAATCCTCAGGATTGGAGCACTGGTTAACATCTGCTTCAATCGCTGGAAACTTTCCTCACATCCCTCTATCGAGTGAAACTGCTTCCCCTTTCTTTGCAAGGAAGTGATAGGGTGAGCTATCTTGGAAAACCCTGCGATGAACCTTTTGTAATAACTAGCCAATCCCATAAAGGATGTAACTTCCGTTATGTTCCTTGGCACTGACCATTCTCTAATGGCTTCAATCTTCTCAAGGTCTACCACTATCCCATCTTTCGAGATAATATGTCCCAAGTAATGGATCCGCTCCTGATAAAATGAGCACTTGCTCAGCTCGACATACAGTTGGTGCTCTCTTAGCACCTACAACACCATCCTCAGATGTTGTTCATGTTCTTCTTCGGTCCTAGAATACACCAGAATGTCATCCGAGAAGACGATGACAAACTTGTCTAGATAGTCCCTGAATACTCCATTCATCAAGCTCATAAAAATAGTGGGTGCATTTGACAGTCCAAATGGCACCACTATGAACTCGTAATGACCATACCTTGTTCTAAAGGTGGTCTTATTGATGTCTTCATCTTTTATTCTTACTTGGTGATATCCCAATCTTAGATCTATTTTCGAAAAGATCTTTGCATCCTTCAACTGATCGAAGAGATCATCAATCCTCGACAGAGGATACTTGTTCTTCATCGTTACTTTGTTCAATTGCCTGAAATCGATGCACAATCTCAACGTTCCATCCTTATTCTTTATGAATAGGACCAGGGAACCCCAAGGTGACACACTTGGGCATATATACCCCTTCTTCAGAATTTCTTCAAGCTGCAGTTGCAACTCTTTCAGTTCTAGCATACTCATCCTATACGGAGCCTTTGACACTGGAGTTGCTCCAGGCATCAAGTTCATAGAGAAATCAATATCCCTTTTCAGAGGTAGTCCAGGTACTTCCTGGAATACATCTTCGAACTTTTTAAGTACCTCATGATCCTCAATAATTGAAACCTTATCCTTAGGTGTTTCCCCCACATGGGCTACAAATAATTGACAGCCTTTTCTGTAGCACTTCTTCAGCTGCATTGATGAGATTTCTCTAATAGTGATAGCTCTAGGAATTCCTTGGACGGATCTTTGATTCCCTTCTTCATCTAAGCAAGTGAATGAATTGTTCCGACAGTCCAAGATGGCATGGTGTTGGTCCAACCAATCCATCCCAATTATACAATCATAAGAGCCTAACGGCAGAATGTTCAAATCAACCTTTGTGCTCAGTCCATTCATGTCTACAGGACATGACTTGAATAACTCCGTGACTTTCCTCTTGGTTCCTGTAGCTAGCTTCACTAACCAAGACTTTTCATGTTTTCTTCTTATCAAATGCAAACTTTCTACCACTCTAGGGTCTATATAACTATGGCTAGCCCCTGAATCAACTAAAATAGTAAATGGTTGGTTTTTTATCATACCTTCTACTTCAATCATGTGTGATTGATACTCATCTTTCTTATTGTCCAGGGATGCGTAGATCCTTGGAATTCTACTGCCCATGTCCTCCACTGTTTCAGCCTGTTGAACATTGTGGAGAACTCTTTATCATTTCTGTGGGGGCAATCCATGTACCTATGGTTTTCTTTACAACCCCAACATTCCATAGGTGGCAGCCTTGACATTTGCCCACCCACTTCAACCTTCCTGGGATCTCTAAGAGACAACTGTCCTTGAGGACTATTTCTGAAAAAGGGTGGTTTATTTCCCTTCTTCCTCTGTTCTTTCTTGAACTTTTTCTGGTCATCCCAAGCCTTTCGAAAGGTAGGCTTTTCTCTTTGTTGTTCAAATAATAACTTCGCTCTTCTTATCGTTTCTTCCATAGTCTTTGGGTCATCATACTGAATCTTATCCCCAATAGAAGGCAGTAATCCACTCAGGTACCTTTGAATCTTGACAGACTCATCTTTGATGAATGGAACATACTTCAGTAATTCCAAAAACTTTCGTTCATACTCATCAATGGTCTGGTTGTCTAGCTTGAGTTCAAAGAAATCTTTCATATTTTTGTCATAATATCTTTTTGTTAAGTATTTCCTCTCGAAATACCTCTTGAATTATTTCCATGCGATGTCCCTTTCCCTGATGTGTTTCACCTGGACAAGTTGATCCCACCACATGGATGCCTTTCCCTTCAATTGATACATGGAAATCTTTCCCTCTGCATGATAGGAATAATTCTATAGTTGAAAGTATTTTCTCATACCAAGGAACCAAGTTTCGGCATCTTCCTCCTTCTTATGTTCTCCATCGAACATTGGAGGCTTGATCTTGTTCATTTCCCCTTTCAATTCATCCATCCCAGATATCCTGTGCTTTCTGGTAGGAGATGGGCTTGAACTACTGTGTGCTTCCCTAATGGAATTCTTTGGGGAGCGACGATGATGTCTGTTAACACTCCTTGATCTTCTTTCCCTCTCAGGGGTCCTGCGACTCTCTATCTTGCTTGAGTCACTCTCCTTTTCCAATTTATTTTCTATTATTTCTAGATTCTTCAACATCCTTAAGTTGAATTTGCCCTGCTTATCCTTGACTTTCATGAGCCTTTGGCTATCATCTCAGTGAGCCTGGGCATCTTTCTATAATCTTTCAATGATTTTCATCATATGTCCTTCCTTATCCATCTCTTTTCCTTGCCCATTAGAGTTTGATCCTTTAACTCCCAAGTTGACATTCCTTCCTTCTCTTTCATTCTCTGAATTGGAGGCAATCCACACCTCTTCCATTCTCTGCTCTCAACAAAAACCCTATTTGGTTCTGGAACTTGCTAAGCTTCTGCAAACACACGTGCAGAAAATAGGGATTTTTTAGGTCATCATTCTTAGCAAATTCCACACATTCAAAACCATTCTGATTAAGAAAACGCTTCGACTTCACAAATTTTCCGAGTTCTGCTCAGCTCTATAATTTTCGGGTGATAGCTCCCTCTTTCTTAGCCCCTACCCTCATAACCAAAGGTCATGACCAAATGCTAGACTACTAGGTGCTACTCAGGATTTTGACCTTCGAAGAGTTTAAGGTACACACATCTATCTCCCGGAGTTTTGATTTACCGAATTCGTGTAAATCGGGTGGATCGACGATCCATGTTTACCCAACATCCAATGGTTAAAAATCCGCTATGGCTCTTCCGTCTTCGAAGATTTCGAGACTTTCGAACTTTGGGTTTCGGGGTTTCGGTAACCGAGAGTTCGAAATACAGCGACCCAAACCACTGGTCACTCCATTCCGCGAACTCCGATACATGAGTTCTTGTATGAGATCCAACGATCCTCGATGATTTGGATCCAATGGTCCAGATCTTTTCGGAGTTTCATGAACCGGGAGTTCATGATGCAGCGAATCCAAATCTCTTGTCACTTCAATCCCTGAATTCCGATATGGGAATTCATGTATGATATCAATGACTGTGAGCCTCCCCTGATCCGATGGTCTAGATCTCTCCTAAGCTTACACTTGTCAAAGCTCTTCATCCCTAACTTCCTCTCTAGTTGGCTAGATCCGACGGCTCATGGGATTTCGACACTTCTTCCTGGAAGTCCTCCATCGTCCGATTCTACCCTTGTTAATCTCTTTCGCGATTCAGGACTTGGAGTGACCAAGAATTTGGCCTGCGCTCCAAGTTCACGATCCCTGAATTCAAGAAATGATCCAACGGATCAAACCAACCACGATCAATGACCCATGTTTATTCTGGATCCTAGGGTGGTGATTTTCTCCATCCACTAACCACCTTGCAACTTATGGCTATCTTACGGTCCTCGCGATTTCGCGAGTTCTCCACGGAGAATTTTGACCGTCCAACTCTGCTTCTCAAGGACTTTTGGTGAATGAATTGGTACACTCCTTCTGAACTTTCATCTACTTGATCCAACAGTCCTGATTCCCCACAATCTAACGACTCAGATCTCATCAGCATTTCACGTATCGGGATTTCGTGTGTCACGAGGTCGAAAGATTTTCCACCTTCATCCTCCCTATTCCCGAAATCTCGATTTCTTCCTAGACAATTAACAGTCTAGATCTCTCTTAGATTGACGATTGTGATCCCATCGTGAATTCGTGTTTCGTGAATTCTCACGAAGTCACCCTTAGACCATTTCAAGTCACGAGTCAACGAAAGGCTGATCGCTCTCCATGCGTCCTTTCCGATGGACGGTCTTAACGAATTCGGGATTTCACGTATCGCGATTTCCACACTCCTATGCAACTCCAAAGGGTTTTAAACCTTGTGCATGTTCTCCAGATTTGACGGTAGTGAGGGTTCTCCTTTCCTCCTGAACAGATTCTATGCCTCCAACATTTCTGGTGTGGAGTTCTCTCTCTCCCTGTGACCATATACCACACTGGCTATAGTTTTATAATACCACTACACCTCCTAAGATTTGTAACATAGTCAAGTAGTCTGTTGACACTTAGAAACATTCTGAGGTATGAACTTAGTCCTCCAGACACAATTTCTTCTCAAAACCTCTGTCCAAAGACCACTTATCCGGCCCATCCAGGCTCAACATTGAAACTAGGCTCTGATACCATACTGTAACGTCCCCGACCATCAACGCCATGGTCAGGCCAACATTACTACATGGAAAAACACTACTATAACATATTATCCATTCTTATGAAATAAAATTAGTTAATAACAGTTAAACACAGCGTAAGCACATTAATACCGTTAGCATACATAATCCACGGCATTAACAATAATTCATGAATACAGTGGAATACATGTAAACATTGCTAGAATCACAGACATGCATGTTTAATTGAAATTATACACATGTATATACTTATATTTTAGACTGAATGTAATTCACCAACTGCGTGTATACCTCCCATGAACCTCCCATCCTTGGACCGTGCTGCTCATCACTATCAATAGTAGGTCACCCCCGAGCTGGGACTAAGCTCCACTGGGTAGGGATTCCTAGGCTAGGTAGGGAATACAGGAAGACACACAGTGACAAGAGAAGGATCCTCTCCCAGGAGCCACTTATGCCCACTGCCCACAAACTCTCATTCCCCACATGTCTGTACCACCCCAAGAGTATACACCTACACTGTCACCAAGACAGTCCATCGGTTGCTAACCTCCCTTCCCTTGGGCTTCAGCAACATACCAAACCGGAAGTCTCTAAGCTCTGTGGTAGCTACAAAACTCCTTCTAGGAGTTCTCACTTCCTCCGCGCACTCTCTCACCTAGAGAGAGTCGCTCACAGACTGGGTAACATGCCTCTTCAACAACAATCACCTCCCTCACACTAGCCAGCAAGCCACATGCAGTCCAGCACTGCATGGCCACAACAGTCAATTGGGAAAATGGGTATGGGCACATGAAACGGAAACGATCAACGCTAAATCATAGCATGACTCTGCTATTACAGGATGTGTTAAGATTTCCAGCAAGCAACATAGGATGCACAACTCAGAAATTACAGAACATTCAGTTCTCCCAACCAACAATAAGAAACAGACTCACCTCTTTGGTTTCAGAGATGTGTAAGGTGTACAGAGGTTCAATCACAGAGGCCAAACGCGTACAGATGGAGGATGGAGGAATTGGAAGGTTGAACCTCGGATTCAGGTGATGGTTGGAGGAATGCCCACCCAACTCCTACGCAACAGTCAACGGAATGGAAAGAGAACCCCCAACGCAGGTCATTTCCTGGGTTAAATCGCATGCGCCTGGGTCGACACATGTCGCCCATGAAGCTTCATGCATCCCTCCCCAGGAACTTAGGACAAAACATAGATTTCACATGGCTTTTGGGATAATATTAAAATATTATTCCCAAGGACTTAAGCCCCTAGGCTCCACACTTAGCCTCTCTTTACAACCTTCCAACCCCCAATCCCTTACCCAGGTTTTGTGGAAGCTTAGTCCCCCATCAGTCATTCATCGTGGTCGGTCCACATGCAGAGATGTTTTGTATTAATACTGTGCATAATTACATGTACAAAAATCAGGCTCCTGGCCTTCAACACTTAGGCTCCCTAGCCTAATAACACATAATCCCACTAGCTTATATAACTTGGCTCACCATCCTTATAAACTTGAATTACAATTCATAAACAAGCTTTATACTTCATAGACATGATTTACAACAGGGCTCGGCCTTGGGGACATTACATAAACTCGGTGATTTTTCATATTTAGAGAGTCTAAAAAGAACTTAAAGACGACTCCAATGTTGTCCTTTTTCGTAATGTTAGTCTCGTGAGGATGAAAAAGAGATAAATTATCACTCGAAATATTCCCTTTTAAACCTTTTAATGGGTGGGAAAGGAAGCAAGATCACTCGACAATCTTTTCATGTTTAGAGAGTCTGAAAAGAGATTAAGGACGACACCAAAGGGTTCATTTTTCGTATATCCATGCGAGTCCGAAAAAGTGATAAAAGTATACTCGGTTACATTCTCATGTTTTTTCGAGCAGGAGAAAGAACAAAGACCAGATCGGTATGCCCCCATCTTAAAAGCTAGTGGCTTAACTCCAAAATGATCATCAAAGGATGGAGACATGCCCTCCAAGCTTCAATTCATTCACTGAATTTGAGGTTGTCACCAATTTCTCTACTAGACGGAGAAAAAGGATAAGAGTGGATGAAAAGAAGGTTCAAGAGAGGTGACTGTTTCATTTTTTAACGAGCTTGACATAGAAAAATAATTATACTCAGGACTCCGGGTTCAATCCCCAGATTGTTGTTTCATTTTTTAACGAGCTTTCTACAGAGAGGAAAACTATGCTCAAAGCTTCTGTTTCATTTTTTAACGAGCTTGTCACAGAGAAGAGAAACTATGCTCATGACCTCTGTTTCATTTTTTAATGAGATTGCCACAGAGAAGAGAAACTATGCTTGTGGACTCTTCTTGATCATGTCTTCCAAGAGAAAAATGCTCTGGAAGGACACCATGTCAAGGGAAAAAACTCGGTCATGACTTCCAAGAGATCTTCACTGGATGGAAGAAAATCACTCTGGAAGGGACACATGTCGAGGGTCGCGACAGGGGTAATGAGATCAGGCTCCAATAGCCCTACTGAAGAAATCACCATGTCAACTACCGGATCCAAATCATTGAAAGTTGAAAGCATGGGAGACGATGGAAAATCGACATCAGGAGGAGAGATAGACTGTATATCTTCCTGAATTTCTTCATGAGGGGGAAGAAAAGAGGATCGGTGATGGTTATCATCCCAGTGGAGTTGCCAATTTCTGTTGTAGGTAAATCACCCTGTGGACAAGTGGATTCCCTCTTGGTCTCTAGACTCCTAAGGCCAAGACAAAAAGTGCTTAACATGGACACTGACTTCCTTTTAGATCTAATCAAGCTAATGAATGAAAGAGAAAGAGAAAGATATGTACCTTATGAATGACATTTGTCCTTACAAAGTCCTAGCTGAGCTTCGATCCTGAGCTCCCTGATAGGTCCTATAGAAAAAACAAAGATACAATGGACTTTCTACTCTATTGAGATTAACTCAATCATAGATCTGTCTACTACAGACAAACTCATGTGGAACAAGCACAAGTTTGAAAGAAACATGCCAAGTATTGATCATTAGTGAGAACAAGTAAAAGTGCTTACAATCCTTTGAATGAAGGTGCAACAACTTCTTCCAGTTCTCCTTGTCCAACTCCTTTTCTCAATCAATCTCCATTGATTGTTTTGATGACATCTCACTCATGAGATCATAACTTTCACATCTCCATTATTTTCCATGTCAATACCTTCTTATGAGATCATAAGTTAGGTATAATTCTCAATCTCCATTCTATTATGTCAATACCACTTATAGGATCATAAGTTTGGTATCAATCTCTAGTCTCTACTTTTCCTTTCACCATGAGAAGGCCTCCTTATATAAACTTGGAGGGGTCCAACCACTTGAGAGATATTTGGGATAAGTTGAGGATTTCTCTCCTTCAGTTGAGGATCTCCCCTAAGATCATTTCTTGACCATCTATTCGAATCCAACTACCTTCAAGAATTGAGGGATTCTTCGCTGATTTGCCTCAACAAACCCAAAATTTGCTCAAAAAAGGGTAGCACTCCCCCATAAGGGTGCACAGGGCACTCAAACACTCCCCCAAAGATGCTCAGGGAGCACCAGCACTCCATGACAGTGGGTAGGGGAGCGCTCCTCTCCAAAATCCATTTTTTAGTGGTTTTTTCAATGGGAAAAGGTTTGTACTCCCTGTCAAGAGACTTTTCTTCTTCAAAACTAGTATTTGGGGTGTCTTAAGTGTCTTTGTGATGTCGTTAGAGGCACGACGTAGGAAATATGAAAGTATGATGTTTGTGACACTTGCAACACTTATAGTCAATATGCGACACTTGCAAACAAGATGTGACACTTACAACACTCATAATGATGACACTTGTGACACTATCGAAGTGAGTAATTTTGAGGTGTAACAAAAGCATCGAATGTTTCAACATATTTCTCTCTGACGACCATGAGTACATATTTCTTATTAGTGTTTATGAGTCTTTGCATTTTCCATGCACTAACAAGTGTTGTATTTACCCTCATGCTGTGAGATCTAACAATAGATTCCACTCCCCCTTTAGTAAGGTGGTATTTGTTCTCATGACGAAATAAGACTTATTTTCTATCATAAAGATAAAGGCTTCCAAACACTATGCCACATATATCAAGTGGTACAACATCCAAATCCACTTCATCAATCAATTTTGAAGAAATAGCAAATCTGATCCTACATTGTTTGGTGACATTAAGTTTTTCTTTATCACATACCCAACCAAGAGGATACAGCTTCAAATGTGGTTTCGTTTCAAGACCCATATTATTGACAAGTGCTTCAGATATTAAGTTTACTTGGGAACCCAAATCAAATCATGTATCTATCTTAGTATGTTTAGATACAACTCTTATGTGAAATAACTCATTCCTCTTTCGTTCATCAACATGAGATTCATCATTGGAACTTGAACTAGCATGAAGAGAATCTTTACCTTGTACTCCAAGTGTGGTGATCTTTCCTTCATCTCTCGAATCGGAACCAAGATCTTGTTGCACTGTAGCAACGGTCGTTGTCTTCCCCTTTCCACCGAACTGTTTTGGTTTCTTTTTTGGATGCAGTTTCCAACAACATTCTTCATCGTGACTGCTCTTCTTGCAATGAGTGCAAGATGGTTTTCTTCCTTCTCTCATTACTGTAGCGGTCTTCTTGTCCTTCCTTTTAAACTTCTTAAAAATATTTTGTGGGAAATTGAAAGGCTTCTTTGTGGGATCTTCTTGAACATGTTTCCCCTTGTTCTCAAGGTGAGCGGCTTGCACACAAACTTCATCAAGACTAGTGGGGTTAAACAAGAGCAAAGTATGACAAATATAACTATGACGTGTGTCAATATACTTCATTAAAGTTTCATAAGAATCAAAAGGACTGTTCAATGAAATAGATTTCTTCATAAATTATTTTGTGAAACTTTGTACAGTTTGACCTTTACTTTTCCTTAAAGTTTGTCATTCCATCATTGCTTTATGTAGATACCCTAATGGATAAAATTGATTCCTTATCATTGATTTAAATTCCGACCATGAGGAAAGAAGTTTACCACACTTACTTTTGTCTTGAAGCTTTCTCTCCCACCATACGAGAGCGATGCCTTCCAACCAAAGAGAAGCCAGTTTCACTTTAACCTCCTCTTCATCAATATGCTCAACACAAAAATACACTTCAACCTGTCGGATCCAATTATCTAGATTTTCAGGATTAACATCTCCATTAAACATAGGTAAAGAAAATTGTACATCAAGATTTAAGAATGGTTTCTTAAAAGAGGCTTTATGGATAAAATGATGAGAATGCTTAAGGAAGAAGAACTAGAACTCGAGGGTGAAGATGAAGGCTCAGGAGGATCTCCTTCAGCCCCTTGGTTTACCGAAGCATCATCATTTTTATGTGCTTCATTTTTCTTCCCTTTCTTCTTCATCCTCTTCTCGCAATCTCCATACATTCGTTCAACCATTTATGACATACGATAAAAGACCATGTGAAATTTTTTCTACTGTTCATCACGCTTGTCCTCTTCTACCATTTTCTTCCTTCTGGATACACGGCCAACTTCAGGATTGAAAGTCTTAAGAGTTCCTTCACCCTGCTTATGCTTGGCCCTAGTAAGCATTCACACTCAACAATTCAAGTCAAAGACGACTACTCTGATACCAACATGATCTGGGATCTTTTCATCATGACTTATAAATAATTGCATTAAATGAACATAAATTAAAGTGCACCGTTAAAGAAGGGAAAACTAAAAAATGAAGAGACATAAGCATCAGATATGAACACAAAAACTTGATAACGGAATTCATCCCTGGTGGACTATGTCTCCGGGTCCTCCTCTCAAATGGGTAGGTTCTTTCATTAACTCAGCGAAAGAGTTTGGAAAAATACATAAGTATACCTCATTCTGAAATCAAGATGCAGAAATAATGCTCAGATTAGAAAAAATACATCACCATTGAATTCATGGCATCAAATTACCCAAAAATGGTCGTCTCCATGCCTTGATCCAACTTTGGCACTCCCAGGCCTAAGAAGAATTCCATCTTGATTTTTGTGCCCTCTGCAACCTGTAATAATGACAGTCCATGCCTCATAAAATGTGCCCGCAGTTGTACGGTCCGTGCCTCTCCCTTTGGTTGGGTAGAAACCTGGCTTAAATAGAAAATGGGCGGACGAAGTTAACAATGGGTTAGTTAAGCGAGTTGGTGGTCGGCACTAAAGTTAAGGCATTATGTGTGGGGAGGTCCAGGGGTCAAACCCACGGGCCTCTCATTTGGCTCTTTGTTATAACCTCCACTACATTTGGATGTTGGCTTCTAACTTTGATAGATGTTCTACATACAGTGGGACCTCTACCAGATTTGGCGGGGGTACGTTTTTATACTTTTTTTATTTTTCAATCACGGGCCCTCCTTGGCCATTTCGAGGGTGCCACGTGGTGCCCGTTGATTGGGCAACGTGGCATCCGTTGATTGGCCCACTTAGATTCCTAGTCATGTTGATGTCACCTCCATGTCAGCTCTGTGTAGGACACATGGCGACTCCTCGGTGGTGCCATGTGGCGTCACCCGGGGGTGCCACATGGCATTTTTCTACTGGTCCAAATGGAGCCCTAAAAATCCTATTGGTAGGTGAAACATGGGAACCTCTAGTGCTTCCATATGGCATGCTAACATAAACATCCTTCATCCTTCCATGTCAGTTTTTGACGTCAGCAGTATGGATGATGATGTGGTCCCTGTTGACTTGCCATGTTTGACCTGCAACTTTGACTGCAGATATCTTTCAATCCATAACTCTATTTGACGAGTCATTTGCGCCGTTAAAAATCTTGCGATGTGCTATTCATGATCATGTCATTTTTACTAAGTTTTGGTAACTTTGAATTTTTTCTCTTTCTCTATCTGCTGGAGCCATTCTCATCTTTCTGAGTTGCCTCTGTGAGTTTTGAGTTGTTCTTAGCCTTCTCTGCATCCTTTTTGGATCAGTTTTGGAGGGTCTTATCTTATTACTAAAAGAAGGCAAAGAGGAAGGGAAGATAATGGGCATAAAGGTATCTAGAATGATAAAAAATTCTCCACATATTCTTTATTCTTTGTGGATGACATATTAATCATGACCAATGCCACATTACAAGAATGGGTAGAAATTGATAGACTCATCAAATTGTTCTACAAAGCTTCAGGTTTAAAGGTAAATGATAAAAAATCAACTATTCTATATGAAGGGTTAACGAAAGTGGACTTAATCCCCTACACGACAGTTCTTCGATTTACCTTTACAAAGCTATCTACTGGTTTCAGATATATTGATTATTATTTGAAGACAGGGTTGCAAAAAAATGAATACTTGAATTGGTTGCTGACAAAGGTGGAGAAAAAATTAGTCTCTGGTGCAATAGATGGTTATCTTTGGGTGGATGATATATATTAATGAAGTCAACTTTGGAAAGTATTTCAGTATATTAGATGTTGTTGGAGACCATCCCTGACAAAGTATTAAATAAGATCATGAAATTAATGTTTAATTTCCTTTGAAAATGTAACAAGGATTATTTTCACTACCATCTCTGCAGGTGGAATACACTGAAAAAAATCTAAGAAATACGGTGGATGGGGTTTACACAATATCTTCCACTTCAACAAAGCACTGTCTGCAAATACACTCTGGAGGGTATTAACACGGGATGGAATCTGGCATAATGTGATAAAAGACAAATATCTTCCTTTTTCCACTGTTACAAATTGGCTCATATCGCCATCCTTCAATATGACAACATCTTCAAGAATCTGGAACAACCTCTTAAAATCAATACACCTGATCACACATTGGCTTAGTTGGATCCACGGATCGGGACATATTATCGCTCTAAGTAGAGACAAGATCCTGGAATTGGGAGATAGATCTTTTATATCGCCAGCTCTTATATCCTTTTTAAGTCAAAAAAATATTACGGTTCTCTCCCAGGCTAGAGGGCTTCTAGAACAAAATTCTCATACGTCCAGCTGGTACAGAGGCCTAGAACTGGGTCTTACGGGCACATCAGCTACAGAATGGGAACAATTTCGTATGGCTCTTATCATTTCTAGTGCATCCATTCAAGACCGTGATGATGGTTTGATGTGGACACTTAAGGGTCTCTCATAGTTAAAAATGTCTATATGGCTCTTCTATCTACCCAAAGGTGCCCGAGAATTGATGGTTTGAGACAAAAACTCTGGAAATAGGAAATTCAACTCTAAATAAAATTGTTTATCTGGTTGGCAGCCGAGGATAAAATATTAACTTGGGATACTCTTCAACAGAAAGGTTGGGAAGGCCCAAGCTGATGTCAACTATGAAAGAATGTATATGAAAGTATTAGCCATCTCTTCATACACTGAATCTTCTCAAAAACTATTTGGGCAAGAATTAATACTATTCTGAATTACAAAAGTGTTTGGAAAGGAACTTCACTGACAAATTGTTTTAAATCTTGGACAGAGGACAAGTCTGTCTCCTCTTTTATACATGCCCTTATCTGTTGTTATATATGGATTGAGAGGAACTCAACAACTTTCGAGAATTATTCTCCTTCTATCCTCTCGGTGGTTACTAAAAATCTTGGTTCCTTTAGAAGACTCCATGTTACCCAAAAACTTATTCCAATTCGAGCTTGTTTAATCTCACAGCTCCCTGAAAATACTCTTGCATGTTTCGATGGGGCAACAAAATCAGGTGGAAAACTTTATGGAGTGGGGGGGTATTAAAATCACCAGATTCATCAGTTTATAGATGGGTAATGAACTATGGTGAAGGTTCAAATACAAAAGAAGAACTTTTGGGTGTTTGGGCAACTCTGACCCTAGCAACACATTTGTCACTTCAAAAACTTCAGGTCCTGGGAGATTCTAAGGTTGTCATTGATTGGCTATCTAAGAAAGACAGACTACAGGCTAGTGCTATCGAGGGATGGGAACTCAAAATTTTGGAATTAATAAAAGACTTTCATGAGATTAGCTTCCAACACATTTATAGGGACCACAACAAGGAGGCAACCATTTTATCAAAGAAAGAACTACAAGAACCTAAAGGCGGAATCACTTTTTACAATTGGGTAAATGAAACTGAAGGTCGTAGGAGGCACATCTTCCTTTTCTAGTTCTGGTCCTTTTAATTTTCAAATTTTGGCAAAGCTCATTTTTTGGCCTTTTTGGCTTTCTTCCTTATATATTGGATATGTAATTAGTTTTTAAGCCACATTTGAGTAAAACACAGTGTATTTTCCCATTTTCTCCTCATTTGGAATCAGACACTAAGAAGTGTAAGGATTGTTATATCCTGAAGTATGTTTGAAACAAGCATCTCTATGGAAAGTCTCTACAAGATTTTCTGTATGGTTTATGAAGATGTAAAAATTTATATTTTACTAATATAATTGAGCAAATTTTCTATTGGAAAACTAATATGCTCGAATAGTTAATTCTTTGATAAACTAGAATAGTTCTTTGCCACGCTCTTTGCCACGCTTGTCAAAGGCATCAACATAAAATGCTTGAGGTCAAATGCCTACAACAACTACATAGACTCACGCCAAGATTATCAGTGATTGTCAACTCTGAGATTATATATATATATATATATATATATATATATATATATTCCCCATGATGATTCTGACGAGATGATAGTGCTCCTTGAATTTCACAATTTCTTTAAGTGGTTGCATTAAAGAGACTACTAGATCCCACAATGGAAGCTATAGTTCGTTGAAACAATGCAACATGACTCTTCTACGACATGAACATGTTTTGGATGTGTTTTCGTAGCTTCTACACATACAATCTTTCTTCAAATATGTATTTGGTAGATTCTACAAGAACGAAGTACTCAACGATTTGCAGTAAATCCATGATTTTTTAATTTTTTTTCAAACTAGAGTTCCTCTTTTCAGGGAAAAAATGGGCTTGAATCTAGTCAGATTTTCAGGGGTAGTTTGAGTTTTCTATGGATCAAAGTTCCATGCATTTCAGAACTTTACCCTAGGGATTTGCCCCATTTTAAACCAACCCAGATGCTCAGAAAATCGATGAGAATTTTGGATTGACAGAAAATTTAAAAACAAACCGTTGCGTGAAAAATAACTCTAGAGAGAAAATTGCTACCCATAATGTGTAGGTTGTAATTCATTGATTAATTTAAAACTAGAGCATGCCATTAGGATTCATTTACCATGTTATATTTATTCATCAATTACTAAATCATGTGTATTCAAGTTAAGAATAATATATTTTAGCCAAAATGATTTTTACAAAGATCAACCTAACTAAAGTTTTCTACAACAACTTGGGCCCATTGGAATCATCTTATAATCATTTTATTAATAATGATGAAAACTACAACCATGATGAAGATGAAGATGAGGGTTATTAATTTTCATTCAAATCAAAAAAAAAATAAAAAAATATATATATATTATATTAGATAAGTTTTAATTTAAACAATTCTAAATCACCATAATTTTTAATGACAAAAGATTCGAAATTCTTCTATCATTGTTTTAATTAATCATGCCACCAACTTTTAATAATAAACTAAAACAAAAATTTGGATGCTCTATGATTGTTTTACCTTACCCCCAACTTTTAATAATAAATTAAAACAAAAATTTCAAAAAATAGACCTCCAACAACATAAATTATTATAAAATAAAACAAGAAAACAAAATATTCAAAAATCATTACCCTACTACAACATAAATTATTATAAAATAAGAAAACAAAAGATTCAAAAATCATCTCCCGTGAACCCTCCGAGAACATAATTCCGTATATACTAATATTTTATATAAATATTAATGAACTATATGAAAATCACTATTTTACTTTACATCAATTTTATATTAAATATCTTACATTAAAATAAGAGGGGATGAATGACTGACAATTTAGGGATTGATATTATTTAAGGCAGTTTTAGCATTGTCAAATAAATGTTGTTTTGAAATGATTGTAATTATTTAGATAGAGGTAGAATTAATCTCACAAATGGGAAAGGAAGAATTGATATTGCTTTAAAGAAACACCTTTTGCTTTAGAAAAACCTTGATTCTTAAAAAATGAATTTTATTTGGTTAATTTTTCATTAATATATTTAAATTAGGTAATTTTAAATAATTTTAAATAATTATTCATTTATGTTGTTTTTAAAATTTTGTAATTTTATTTGAAGAATTGTTATTGCTTTTAAAAAAAATTGATTCTTAAAAATGAATTTTATTTGGTCATTTTTTCATTAATATATTTGAATTAGATAATTTTAATTAACTATAAATAATCAGATAATTTTAATTAACGGTAAATAATCATTTATTTATATTGTTTTTAAGATTTTTTAATTTTATTTTGTTATTTTTTTATTAATATATTTAAATTAAATAAATTATTTAAATTTAATGAAATTTAATTATTTTATTTTATAATTTTATTTTTTCAAATTTTTATTAATATATTTAGATTAAATAATTTAAATTAATTATTCAAATATAATAAAATTTAAATATTAAATTATGTAATTAAAACAAAATTTGCTTTTCATCTTTTATTATATTCATTTACAAGGTTATATTTTTATTATATTCATTTTACATATCTTACAATTTTTTATATTAAAATATTTTTGACTTGTACAAGTTTCTATGTGATCATATAATTTATAAAAATTGAAATCCAAATATTTTAATATTTTTAAATCGTCAATTTAAAACATAAATTTAATTTTTTTATTATTTTAATTTTTTTAATATATTAATTTGTATTTATTATTATTATTATTATTATTATTTTAAAAATATGATATTAAAATGCCTCATGGAATATATGGTGTGATAAAGAATTAAAAGATAAAAAAAATTAAGTATTTTAAGGAGGTAGTTAACCCTAACATTGAAGATTAAAACTATTTTTATGTAAGAAGAGAATCAATATTGTTAAAATAAAAACTAATTCCCATGAGTTACATAGTGAAAGTGAGATTTGGGCAACCTCAAAACACAGTAGCAAGAAATACTCTATAACCTTTGTGACACCAAGAGGGTTAAAGATGAAAAACACTTTCTCCTAGAATGCTCCGAGTATACCAAAATTAGATCCCAATTTCAAAATATTTGTCACAATAATAACATTCCTAACCTTTTAAATCACCAAAACTTTAGTGATCTTAGAAAGTTTCTCTTAATGTTTTTGCCAAACAACTAAAATGTCAAAAGTGGTAAAAACTAATCATACAAATCCAACTGAAAATCCGCCAATTACCAATCTCCAATGAAAATCAATAAAATCTTTTCAATTAAAATCAATAAAATCTAGTAAACACGGATGTAGACAGATTTTCAAGTAACCAATTTACCAGTGCCCCATGCTTGCAGATGGTAACTTACGGAATGTAGAGGAAATGAAATCAAATTTCCAAAAACTTGTGAATACATATAATCCATTATTCCACCGACAAAAGAAGTTGCTAATTATAGATTGTGCATTTGTGTCAACGTAAACCCTGTCTCGTATTTCCCATCGCAGACTGTCAGTTGGACCACGCCATTAGCAGACCCACACCCAGACCCACACCTCGGGAGGTGAGAAGCAACTGACATCAGACATAAGGCCCACGTGCTCCCTTCAGTTTCTATCACGAACAACTGACCCTTCAGCTTTGAATCGCACCATATGCATCCCAAAGTGAAAGATTAAAATATTGAATATTTTATTCTCGAGGAAGAACCAACGGAGTAAATTAATGGCAAAAAGGAGAACTCCAAGTTTGAAGATTCCGATTGAGAAAGGCTCCACTGCGCCACCCAGATTTTCAGACATTTATTATAATATTTGTCCGCAAGAATCCTTCTAGACCTAATATCTAATTCCCTTTTCTTTAGTCTGTCGCGTCATTTTGGGCCAGTGATCAATCCTTCACAGCTAAATTGGAGACTCTTGCGATTTAGCGTTGCCTTGGCGACTCAGCCGATCCGGATTTTGTCGAGTAAAAACATCAAATTCAATCATAGTGTTCGGTCAGTGATCCATCCTCGACTGCTAAATTGGAGCCTTGGCGACTCAGCCGATCATGATTTTGTTGAGGCCAACACCAAAGTCGATCATTAGTTATATCCATTTAATTTACTAATTATTAATTTAGTACGATTGTGCCACGCCCAAGTTTGGAATTTCAAATTTACCGTGCTTGTCAAGTGAAAAATTGAGTACGGTTAATGTTTTTTCATACCTGTCACTTTAAGCTTTATGCATAATCTTGAATGTCAAAATATCTTTTTTATTGTTCATAAGGTTATGAGGCTAGTTGAGCCGAGAGCAATGGATTGTTCCATGCAATCATTGAAAGTTACTTATTTTTATTCATGAAAGTTCATGAGAGTGCAACAAACTCTGTAAAATGTATCTTCCCATTGCTCCTTGGTAAAATCTCAATTATTGCTGCTGGAGTAATTCAAATCACCAATTTTACCTAGAGAAATGTTCCCTAGAGATTACTATGTGTGAAAAGAAAAAAACACATGTAAGAGATCACAAATCTTAAAGATGATAAAAACTTTGAAAATCAAACTAAGAGACATGAGAACAATTCCAAGCAATTGAACCATTGTGCTCTTTACATAAGTGAATGGATTAATGGGTTTAGTGATTTAAAATGGTTAAGATGAAGATACAATTAGGGTGATGTGTTGTTGGTTCAAAATGGATAAAATGGAGATAATGGATATATAAAAAAAGAAGTAATATGTTTGATTATGAATCCAAATATAAGGAATTAAAAATGGATTTATATTATTAGTATTTATTTTATATTTATGTTATGTAATATAGAATATTTAATTTATATTTAAATAGATTTTGTTATATTTTAAAATTTTAAGAATTTTAATTTATAAATATATGGTATAAAATATTTATTTTATATTAAAACAATAATTTACAAATAATAATATAAAAAAGGAAATACTTTCTTTGTAGATCGAAATATAAGAGATTAATAAAATATAGGAGATTAATATATATATATATATATATATATATATATATATATATATATATATATATATATATATATATATATATATATATATATTNTTAATAAAATATAGGAGATTAATATATATATATATATATATATATATATATATATATATATATAAGTTTTGACATATAAATTTACATATTAAAGTTTTCAAAGTTTTGATTTTTATGTAAATTGGATGCAGACATAGCATCCTTTGAACTCATGTACCCGAGTTTTAAAAGTCAATCCTTAAATCTGTTCAATTGGATGCAGACATAGCATCCTTTGAACTCACGTACCAGAATTTCAAAACTCAATCTATAAATTTGTTCAAATAAGTATTTGATCAATCCATTTGGATGATTTTGTGTCACCATTCTAACGAAGTGACTTCGATTTTATGAGGTATTGGGTGTAGGTGTGGTTGAATCGAACTTTTGTAAATGTAATTAAATATTATTTAGAAAATCATGAAACCCCAATTATATGTTTGAGAAAATATCAAATCTCATAAATTCCAGAATTTAGAATTTTCTTTTTGCATATATAATAAATTTGAATTTAAAAATATATTGACTTTTTAAATGCAAATATATTTGGGGAAAATATCTGAAAATTAGTCTTTGTATGGTTGAATCTAACTTCTCTAAATGTAATTAAATATTTAGGAAATCATGAAACCCCAATTATATGTTTGGGAAAATATCAAATCTCATAAATTCCAAAATTTAGAATTTTTTTGCATATATAATAAATTTTGAATTTAAAAATATGTTGACTTTTAAAATGAAAATATATTTGGGGAAAATATCTGAAAATTCAAACAGAATTTATATATTTCTAAAAAATATCAAACAACATAAATTCCAGAACTCTATTTTGCATATATAATAAATTTTAAATTCAACAATATGTAAGATCTAAATACAATTATATATTTATATATTTGGAAAAAATATCAAACAATTTAAATTCCATAACAAATTAGTAATAAATGTGAAATACAAGAGAAAAAGAAAATTCACTTGCCTTTGCTTCAAGACCGCAGTAGCATAGCAACAACCAATTTGGGAATGAACTATAGTAGACTTTCTTTCCTTTGCCACTTCCTTTGCTTCAACGATCCTTCGTTTATTTGCAAAGCTCATTGAACCCATAACTGAAGCACCAAGAAGGAAGACAGGCTCAAGGGAATTTAAAACCCTCATTCCAACAAGATTATTTGCCTGTCCAGATCAAGAAATATTAATGGAACACTCCGAGCCAAGTGGAATATATGGTGCCCATGGGATGGTTCATCTCAAATGTAAAATGTAAATCCTAGAAGGAAAGAAGCATGAATTGCAATAGGGTAGCAGAGTAGAGTTCGAGGCTGGAGTGGAGTAGTAACAGAGCAAAGTTGAATGCTGGAATGGAAAAGATCTAGGCACAATTGAAATTTGAGAATAATGAACTGTCGCTTTTACTTGTCTTCAATGTTCATTTATCACTTCATCTAACCTTGTATGGGTGTCATCAAATATAATATGCAGGTCTCATCAATTGTAATGCCACATGCCCAGTTCCTTGAACTTCTCTCAACCACCACCGGATATGACCTAAACAGGCCCATCTGGATTCCACACGATTTGGCATTTGTTTATCTATTTTATGGTGACAAGGCAACACAGACTCATTTACTGGCATTTACTTCTATACAATTACTTATGTTGTGTGGGTAACCCTATATTATATGTCTGTAACCTTATAGTGCACATACCCATTATAATTTTTTACAAGTAATAGACAAGGTTACACGTCAATTTGACAGGTGGATAATTTCAATGCAAGTCAATAATGATGTGTGGAGGTGGATAATTTCAATGCAAGTCAATAATGATGTGTGGATTTTATAGAAGCGTGTCAAATACAGGCTGCAGCCCGTCAAATTCTAGGACTGGCCGCACCTCACGCTCGACATGTTAGGCACATGTGCAAACAACTTTTTGTCGATCATTGATCGTACACGACAGTCAGTTAATGACAATCAATAAACAATCTACTATGCAGGCTTTAATGTTGCAGTAGGTGGTATATACACTGTCGAATATATCTCAGTTTATATATCAAGATAATTTGACAATATATATATCAGTTGTAGCATTAAAGCCGATATATATATCAGCTGTTGTAGCATTAAAGTCTGTCCAACAGGCTGGTTATTGATCGCCATCAGTTAATATCAATCTGTTATGCAATATTGAACAGTATGGTAAGTGGATTATAGTTCAATGAATTTGACAACTTTTTATCAATCATTGGACATTCATAAATTGATGTCAATTAATAGCTAATTTGTTATGCAGTATTGAATAATGCAACAGGGGAATTATAATTACGCCGAAAGGCGTATACCTATTGGAGATGGGCACAATCAATCATCTTTTAATCTAAAATTCTAATTTGATGGCTAACAATTGAATATACTGGCATATTCTTAGTCGTCCTCCCAAATCAATGAATGTGATTTACTCTTCATAACTTCCTTGTACTTTTGAATGCATTAGTTAACCTGTTTACTTTTTAACATTTACCTAATCATATTAAGAAATTACTGTACCACCATATGATTGACATTTGGGCATTCACCAGCCCTATCCAGCCACTTTGCAGCTGTGCTAGTTAAATAAATCTAAAAACAAACAATTCAAGAAATAAAAAATTCATTATAAATGTGTACGGATACAATAAGAAATCCATAAAAAAATTGTTTCAAATCTTCATAATATAAGATATGATTTCATTCTTGTTTTCATGATTTTGATAATTTTGATGATTTTATTATGTTTTTAATAATTCTCATTGATACGAAGTCAAAGTGAGATTTTAGAACAATTTCATTCCACTCAGGACACTTTTCAACCATCTTCGTCCATTTCATGAGACTTTTATATTTTGATATTTCTAATCTCTAGGTACACTCAACACTTCAAAATATAAAGGAGAAATCCAAGTTTAAAAATATAAATATAATTATAATTTTTATTTAATGGTTTTTACTTTTCTTTAAAGTTTTCGTTAATTATAATTTTCATTTAATGGTTTTTACTTTTTCTTTAAAGTTTTCGTTAAGGGTTTATTAACTTTGAGATGGTTCTATCTTTTCAAGATCATATGTTGTGATCCATAGGGCAACTTGTTGAAAGGTGATGGCGATGTTTTGGTAAAAAAAAATTAATGAAATTTCATTCTAGTTAAAGAGGTATTAGTATTAATAATAGTTTGTGTAATGAGTTACTACATATTATTGAGACCATGAAGAGTAGAATTAACTAATCTACTATGTGTGTTAAGACTTCTTCCCTACTCTTCTACCTATTCAAATGGCCTATAATTTATGTATGTTAAGACTTTTTCCCTACTCTTCTACGGATTCAAATGGCCTATAGTTTTTTTGTTACATGCTTAAATTATGTTTGGACTTCGACTTCTTCCGTACTCTTCTATTAAGATGCAAATGGTATATATTGTAAATGGTCTATAGTTTCTTTGTTACATGTTCCAAATTAAGTTTTGACTTAGACTTCTTTACTACTCTTCTACCACGATGAAAATGGTCTATAATTCCTTTGTTACATGCTTCAAATTAAGTTTGGACTTCATCTTCCCTATTACTTGTAATTTTTCTTTGTCCAATTTTATAAGGTACCGGATCTATTATAATAGCAGGAAACAAAAATATTGCAGGGAATAATAATGGAACAACACAATATATGAAACCACAACACCAAAATAATACTTTTATTGATAAGAAATAATGTTCACTTGCCTCTTCGAGGGGGAAACCTCCAACATAGCCCCGCTCTATTACAATATTTCTCAAGACAAAGAATTATCATGCCCTTGAATCCCATTTATACTAAATCTATCTACCAAAAGAACAATATGGAGGAAGATATTCTAGAAGCGGAAGCTTCTATTAGGTGTTCTTAAATTTGACATTTTCTTCCTTATTACTAGGCCTTATTAATATCAGCCTTTATTACATGGAAAATATATTATCTTACCTATGTGAGGGGTTAGGGAGGTTAGGTCCCTAACATGCCCTCCCCCTTAAAATCAACCTTGTCCTCGAGGCTTGAGATGAGGAAATTGTTGCAGAATGGTAGTTGGATCCCAGGTGGCATCTGTTGGAGTTGTATATTTCCACTATACTAACACTTCCTTGATGGTGCGCTAACGAAGATGATGCTCATGATGGTCCAAGACTGCTTGTGGTTGCAACTAGATGGAGCCTTCTTCATCCAACTCGGGGACACTGGTTTGAGTTTAGCACTTAGTTCCAATCACCTTCTTTAACCACGAGACATGAAAAACAGGATGGAGCTTAGAATGACTGGGCAAAGATAACTGATAGACCACCTATCCCATGCGCTTGAGAACTGAAGAAGGACCATAAAATTTGGGCGTTGGTTTATGACAATGGTCAGCCTTGAGTGAAGTCTACGTATAAGGTTGTAGTCAAAGAAACACCTGGTCCCCTTCAACAAATTGATGTTCTGAGAGACCTTGATCTTCTTGTTGCTTCATGCGATTCTCAGCCATGATCAAATTCTCTTTGAGGGTACGAAGAATAACCTCTCAAACTGTAAGAGGTTGGTCAATCGCTTGAACCTTCGAGACACCGTGCATGTATGAGAGAACTGAAGGTGGATTTTGTCCATATATTGCTTCAAAAGGAGTCATGCGAGTAGCTGTATGGTAAGAGGTGTTATACCACCATTCATCTAGGGGTAACCATTGATCCCACTGATTTTTCCTCTCAGATGCAAAACACCTCAAATATGTTTCCAAACACTTGTTGACAACTTCAATTTGCCCATCAATTTGGGGATGATAGGTTATGCTGAGATGCAATTGGGTTCCTTGTAGCGTGAACAATTATTGCCAAAAATTGTTGGTGGAAGTGGGATCTCAGTCAGAGACAATAGAATGAGGCATGCCATGAAGCTTGAAGATATGATCCATGAAAAGTTGAGCCACTGTGGATGCGATGAATGGGTATTGAAGAGCACATAAATGAGATTATTTGGAAAGACGATCAATGACCACCATGATGAAGGACTTATTGCCTCATTTAGGTAAGCCAACAATGAAATCCATAGAAATATCCTTCCAAATAGCGGGTGGAATCGGAAGCGGTTGTAGTGTGTCAGGGGCTTTGAATGTTTTTCCCTTCTTGCATTGACAGACATCACATTCTGCCACAAAGTTGCAAACGTCCTACTTCGTACCATCCCAGAAAAAATAACGTTTGACCCTATCATAGGTTTTGGTAAACCCTGAATTCCCAGTTGTGGGTGTAGCATGAAGCTCAGAAAGTGCCATGAATTTAAGTTGCGACTATTTGCTTAAATATAAACGACCTTTTTAGCAAAGCTCTTCATTGTACCAAGAGTACCTTGGAGAAACTAGAGAACTGTCTTGAAATTGTTGGATTAGATGCAAAATTTTGGGATCTTGCAACTATTCCTGGCGAACAACTTGGAGCCAAGATGGTACAATGAAGGAGAGAGAAAATAGGGACCCTTCATCTTCACATTTCCTTGAAAGAGAGTCTGCAACCACATTGTCTTTGCCTTTCTTGTAAATGTTCTCATAATCATATCCAAATAACTTGGTCACCCATTTTTGTTTCTTCGGGGATGAAAGTTGTTGCTCCAGAAAATACTTGAGGCTCTGATGATCAGTCTTAATTTGGAAGCGTTTCCCCAATAGATAAGGGTGCAAGAGATCAACTACATGTAGAATGGACAACATTTCCTTTTCATAGATTGATTGGCCCAAATGGCGCTCCGACAATTGTTTTCTAGTGAAGGCCAAAGGATGACCATCTTGCATAAGGATTGCGCCAATTCCTTTCCCTTAAGCATCACATTCCAGGACAAAGGTCTTTCTGAAGTCGGGAAGGGCCAAGATATGAGTAGTGCACATATCCTCTTTCAAGTCTTGGAAGGATTGATCAATTGTTGGAGTCCAAGTGGAAGCATTCTTTTTAAGGAGAGGAATAAGAGCTCTTGATATTCATGGGGTGAAACCAATCCTACATAGCTTCAATTTTCTTAGGACCCACCCTGACACCATCCTTCCCAACAATATGACCCAAGTACTCCACTTCTGATGATCCAAAAGAACATTTAGATTGTTTGAGGAAACATTGGTGCTAAGAGAGTAGATGAAGAACTTGATCTACATGGGCAAGATGACATGTCCATGTTTTACTATAGATGAGAATATCATCAAAGAAAAATAAGAAAAAATGACGGAGAAAGGGATGAAAGTCATGATTCATGAGGCTTTGGAAAGTGGAGGTAGCATTACACAATCGAAAGGGCACAACCAAGAACTCACAGTGTCCCTCATGAGTTCGAAAGATAGTCTTAGGAATGTCTTCCTATTTCATATGTATTTGGTGGTAGCCAGAATGAAGATCAAGTTTAGTGAAGTATTAGGCACCACTTAATTCATCCAAGAGATCATAAATGACAGGGATGAGAAATTTGTCTTTGATGGTGAGTTTTTTGAGGGTGAGAAAGTCAGGACATATGCGCCAAGAGCCTTATTTATTAAGTACCATGACCACATGAGAATAATAGGGGATGGTACTAGGATGGATAACACTCGCAATGATAAATTCTTGAAGAATTTTCTCAATTTCATTTTTCTGGGAAAATGGATGATGATAAGGGTGAACATTGGGAGGAAGGTTATCGAGGACTAGGGGAATGGAATGATCATGAACACCATGGGAAGGGGGAAGTCCACGGGGAGTGGAAACAATAGCTTGATGTTTGGAGATGATGGATTGGAGGTCAGGATGCACAAAGAGTGTCTCAGTGGAGTGAATGGAATGGAGTTGTGCAATAATTCCATAATGACCTTTTTTGAGGAGGTTTTCCATGTGATGGGAACTTATTATTTCAGGGGAGCCTATGATGATTCCATGGAAATTATATTGTTGGACCTCCTGGTTGAATTTCAGGGTTAATTCCTTAAAATCCATGAGGATGGGACCAGGAGTCTGTAACCATTCTGCACCAAGCACAATGTCACAACCACCCATGTCTATAGAAAACATATGACATTTCATGTTGTACTAACCAATTTGGAGACACATTTTCACAACACCCTCCAAATTTCATGGAACCTCCATTGGCAATCATGATTTGAAATTTGTTGACTGCACGAATATAGAAATTAGTTTCTTGGGCATTGCAACGATGAATAAAATTATGGGTGCTGCCACTATCAATGAGGATGATGACCTTCTGATGCTTAATGTAACCAATTATCTCGAAGGTTTGGGGAGCAGAGAAGACAGTGAGAGAATTCAGTGAAATAACTGGTTCGACTTATGGGGGGTCTGAGGGTGGAGTAATATCAGTTGGATCTGGTAACTCGACGATAGGGGGGCCTTGACCTCTTCTTTAGAAACACCCTCAAAGATAGCCATAAAAACATTTTGTTCCTTACACTTGTGCCTCGAAAAATATTTGTCATAAAAATTATAACAAATTCCCTTGAGTTGGCGTTCAACCATTTCTTCCCAGGTCAATTTATGGATCTTCAGTGGTGTGGAAGGAGGGGTGAGAGTGGAGGGTTTAGGGTGGGGAAGAAAGGATGGTTTTCTAGTTTGAGGAGAGACAACCTTTTGTGCTTCCTTAGCTCTTTTAGTAGCTTCCACTCAACTATGAGGGAGAGCCATGAGGACATGGGTATGGATCTCATCCTTGAGGCCACTGATAAATCATTCATGAAACAAAATTATCAGACATGCCCTCTATGCAGAAAGCCAAGCACTCAAAAGAAGTTATAAAGTCTTCCACTATGCTAGATTGTTTCAACTTGGTCAAATGACCTAAATGGTGGGTGTTAGTGTCAAAGCATTCATAAATCTCTGCAACAAATTGTGTCCAAGACACATACCCTTAAAGGGAAATTTTTCTCCATTGCCACCATTGCCAATGTTCCAAATCTAGATGGAGAACACCATACCAGAGTTTGGCCAACTGATCAGTAATGTCGTACAAAGAGAAATAGTTTTTCATTTGAGTGACCCAACCTTTGGGATATGAGCCATCAAATTTGTTCACCTCCATGTGAGGGGGATGTAGGTCCTATTGAAAGTGGTTGGAAGGAAAGGATGTGGACTATGAGGATTCAGGACCTTCAGGGTTATAAGGTGTGGTAGAAGAGAAGGGATCTGGGGCTTGCTTAAACAAGGAGGTCAAATTGTTCACTGCATCCTGGGATTGCTGACACATGGCTATCAATTGAGTGATGGATGTGGGAAGTTATTCGAGCGGAGAAAGTTGGGAATTGAGGTTAGCAATACTCGAAGGGAAGAAATATCAATCTGGGTTTGCTCATTAGTTTTGTCCAAGGCAGTGATACATTATTCCCAAACTTGGCTATGGGTGTGGGCCATGGGGATGGGAAGGGAGGGGAGTAGGACTACACAAAAAGGCGTTATTGGTGAATGGTACCACAAAGATCAATGCAAAGAGAGGAATTCAATGGGATAGGTTCCAAATAGGGGTGTCTGGAAGGGGTCGGGTCAATGGGTAAAAAAAGGATGAAAAATGATGGGTATGACTGCGATTAGGGCGAAGAGAGGAATCCAATGGGATAGGTCTCGAATAATGGTGCAGGTAGGACCCAAACTTTTTTTTTTATTCTGCAGAGTTATACTCCAATCTAAATAATATTGCAGTGACAAAATGCCCAGATTCTTAATCGAAAGAAATGTGTAGTAATTTCGCAACCTGAATGCAGGAGGCAAGGTTGCATGACAATAGATCTTGTATATTCCTTTTATGTTTTGTTGTCGTCTGAAGGGTTAGGGTGTTGAGGGTTTCTATAGACAAGGGTTTTCCCTATGTTATAGCTCTCTGGTATACGTGTGGGGTCAAACAATAGTACTCAACCCAATATCTCAAGGCACCAACTAAGGAGGCTAGACTGTACCCTTAGCCGTACTACCCAATTACCTAGGTACTAAAGAGTATCTTCCTAAGTGATGTTCTCGGTGGAACTGTAGTAGTCAGGCAACTGATCGTTTTATCTATGGAGGGATTACGGAGATCTAGGCCAATCGGTATAGAGGTGTTGTCTAATACGCTACCACTTGAAGGGGCACCAACAAGGGTTACAAGGGTGGCCAATAATGTGCACTTAATAACCACTTGTAGTTCCTACATGTATGCTTCCCCGATCGCAGATTTATGCGTTGAATGACATATCTGTGTAGTTTTAAGACGTTGGAATACGTCTCTACCCTGAAAAAAATAACCCACAATTTCTGCCAAGGAAAGTGCTCTAATACCACTTGTAAGGTACCAGATCTATTATAATAGAAGAAAAAATAAATGTTGCAGAGAAGAACAATGGAACAACACAATATATGAAACCACAACACCAAAATAATACATTTATTGATAGGAAACAATGTTCACTTGCCTCTTCGAGGGGGAACCCTCCAATAGAGCAGTGCTCTATTAAAATAATTCTCAAGACAAAGACTTCTCATGCCCTCGACTCCTGTTTATATTAAATCTATCTACCAAAAAAACAATCCAGACGAAGATCTTCTAAAAGTAGAAACTTCTATTAGGTCTTCTGACATTTGACTTATTCTTCCTTATTACTAGGTCTTATTAATATCGACCTTTATTACATGGAAACTGTATTATTCTACCTACATGAAGGGTTAGGAAGATTAGGTCCCTAACAAATTTCTACTTATCTACAAAAATGTATCCACATTGCTCATTGTTTCATTCCTTATTTTACTCTATGATTGTCAACTTCTTGGAATGAGCCTTAATAGTTTTCTACACATGAAATTCCATTTGAGTTAACAAAACTTTAATATAAACAATGATTGTGAAATGGGTTATGACACTTATTGAGACCAGAAAGAATAGAGTTAATTTCTCTAATATGCTTGTTAATAATTCTTCCCTAGTATTTTGCTAATAATTCTTTCCTAGTATTTTACCAAGATGAAAATGCAATATAATTCCTTTGTTACGTACCCCAAATTTTTATTCCCTACTCTTTTTTTCAAGATGAAAATGCCATATAGTTCCAGAAAAAGGTTTGGACTTCATCATATTGTCATATAATTCCTTTGTTACACACTCCAAACTTTTCTTCCCTACTCTTTTGCCAAGATGAAAATCTCATATAGTTCCAAAAAATAGTTTGGACTTCATCATATAGTTCTGACTTCATCTTTACACTGTGACCTTGCTTTGTCCTATTCCCACTTATCTACAAGAACGTTTCCATTATTTCCCATTCCATTATTTCCCGTTGTTTCCTTCTTTATTTTCTTATTGAAAATCTCATATAGTTCCAAAAAATAGTTTGGACTTCATCATATAGTTCTGACTTCATCTGTACCCCCGTGACCTTGCTTTGTCCTATTCCCACTTATCTACAAGAACGTTTCCATTATTTCCCGTTGTTTCCTTCTTCTTTATTTTCTTATATATTGTCAAWTTTTTTACAAGGTTTAAAATGATTATTTTWTTTATTTTATATTTGTTTCTTTTATGAAAGCAATTTCTTRTTAAAGGTAGAGGTTAATAATATATATTATTTTTAGTGGGTTTTGTTGACTTAGGGGAAGGGTTGGAGTAGATATGTTGCATGTAGAGTGTTAGGGTACTCTTGAGAAAAGTAGACATTATTATTATAAGAAAAATATATCTCTTATATTTTTTATTATAATGATTATTTTTTTATTTTATATATATATTTTTTTTTTATGAAAGCAATTTCTTGTTAAAGGAGAGGTTAATAATATATATTATTTTTAGTGGGTTTTGTTGACTTAGGGGAAGGGTTGGAGTAGATATGTTGCATGTAGAGTGTTAGGGTACTCTTGAGAAAAGTAGAAATTATTATTATAAGAAAAATATATCTCTTATATTTTTTATTATAATGATTATTTTTTTATTTTATATATATATATATTTTTTTATGAAAGCAATTTCTTGTTAAAGGTAGAGGTTAATAATATATATTATTTTTAGTGGGTTTTGTTGACTTAGGGGAAGCATTATTATTATAAGAAAAATATATCTCTTATATTTTTTATTATAATGATTATTTTTTTATTTTATATTTGTTTCTTTTATGAAAGCAATTTCTTGTTAAAGATAAAGGTTAATAATATATATTATTTTTAGTGGGTTTTGTTGACTTAGGGGAAGGGTTGGAGTAGATATGTTGCATGTAGAGTGTTAGGGTACTCTTGAGAAAAGTAGACATTATTATTATAAGAAAAATATATTTCTTATATAACCAAAAGAGAGAAGAATAGTAGAATATCATTTTTTTTATTTTTTTTTTAAGGAAAATGTTGTGTTAGAATTTTAATTGAGGGACTCAATAATGTGGATTTTCTGTGATTTGTACAGGCTTTTCATTATGTTCTTTCGAAAGTTCTATAGATTGACTAGAAGTGAAGTTTCAATTACATTTAGTGTATTTATGAAAAAGGTTCCATTATGAGTACTCTTACGTTGAGGTATAAAGAGGTATTGAGCTCCATGACATTCAAATACGGTATCTTAAGTGGTTCCATGTCCACTCAAACATGGGGAACTACATCCAAGTAACACCTTTTCCCACTTGGAACCTAGTGTTATTGAGCTTGGTCAAAGCTTATAAATAGAGGTCATGGGTATGCATTTAAAATATAGAACATTAAGCATTTTTGTGTTGCTTGGATGAGTCTTAGAGAATCATGTTTCTCAAGATAACACTTTTGCATCCATAGCTCAAATCTCTGTGCATCGATCTCTCCCCTTGGAGAGATTTTTGCACACTTCTTGTTCAAAGGAGAGAGAGAAAGAACCCCAAGGAAAAACAAAAGATCCTCCCAAGGAGGAGAGGAGATCCTTCTTACTCATTCCAAACCTCTACGATGTATTTCATTGGTCTTTCCATTTGGTAAACATTTCATCCTTGCTTACATTTCATTGTTTTAGTTTTAATCCCATGCTCCTTGTATTTATGTTTCTTTTTGTTTATTTACCTAACATTGATGATATGTGTTTATGGACTAAATCTCACATTCTAATTGTGGTGTAACTTTAGCCTAGTTTACCCTTAATGGACTATTTTTTCTCACTCAAGTGACAAAAAAGAACAAATATATTGGTGACTCCATCGATTTTCTGATTCATAATTCTACTTCCTTAACCTTGTTGCAGGTTGAAAAATCGGCCCATTCAAGGGTTTAAACCAAGTATTTAGACCCACATCATTGTGGGAATTTGTACTGAATGTTTTCATCTATGGTTTTAAACTTTTTGTGACTTTCAAAAGAAAAAACACATAGAGCCACATAAGTCTCACCCGTCACGATGTTTTCTTCCTACACGATATCTGCCTTCATTTCTTTGTTTCCAAAGGAACCCATGTTAATCCCATTTTTTCTTAGGCCATGGCCGATTTTCACTTTAGTCTACTGATGGGAGGAAAGGGTATATTTTATTGCACTTTGTAAACATAAAAAAATATAATTTTGAGTTTATTGTTGCATATAAGATAAGCCAAACTAGATAGGTAAGGGACACAAAAAGAACCGAGTTTTCTTTTATCCTTTCCACATGGATGACCTCTTGAGCACATGATCATGTTAGTTTATATCTTTTGTTTAAATTAATCACTTTACCTCTTTTTTTTGGGAACTAGGAGCTTATCTCCCTGCCTTCTTATGATCTCTACCTTCCGCTCATTGAGTGATCTTAGTAGATAAAAAAGGCCTAAAGAGATATTTCTCCACCTCCCTTTTTCATTTCAAAGTACAAATAATTAAACAAAAGTTTGAAAGTAAACACCCTAAGTGTGCACATATTTTCTTTGTTTTTCTCTTTTAAGTTGTTTCAATCCAACACATACAAATAACTAGGTGGAGTAAAAGCAACCATACATGTATACATATTCATTATTTATTTTCAAATACAATAATAGGAAATTTAAAGCATTGGAAGGACCATAATTGTCCTCATCTTTCATAATCTAGGGAAATTTGATTTTTGCAAAAAACATTTAGGGAGTTAAAGGTTGTAAAGGAATTCATATGTACATATTTTGACTATCTAGAAATAGTTTTATTTTTCAATCAATTTACAATTTTGCAAGGTTGCAAATCACATTTAGAGATTAATTAGGGAAAAGTAACAGACCCCACGATGCCCACATGTTACAATTCCACTTACAAAAATATTTTTTCACACTTCACCCTTGCACACATTTTCACTCACATACCAAATGATTCTTTAAGTCCTCTTTCGTTGAGTATGCTCTTCACATTGCACTTAAAAGTAATCTAGGTGAATTGGAAAAACTCGAGAGCTCTAAGGAAATTCCTCACCACACCCTTAAGTGAATGGATTGGATCATGTTCCCAATCCCAAGCTGTTAAAAACACAACTCTAAAGAATTGACTAAAATCCTCCTTTGCAAGGTCAGAAAATGAAATTTTAGTCTAGGTTCAAATTTCGGGGGTAGGCATCCAAATAACCCCCCATTATCACTTTTTAGTTGAAACATAGTAATTTATTATTTCGGGTACTTAAAATACTTCATCTAAAGTTTTATACACCAAGGAAGGGATATACCCATAAAGGGGAAAAGGATTAGGTCCAACTATTCCTATGAGACTTCTTGAGCCACCTAGCTCTCGTAAGGTTTCTCGGTCTGTGATCACTTTTTGAGGCTGAGAGTCCCTTGATTTCACTTTAAGGAGGCAACCTAGTGGCCAACAACTAGAATTTCTATGGAGATGGCAGTTGTGGCATGCTACTACACCTAGGTCAAATTTTGAATAGTTATTGGGAAATGTCTCCAGTTCCTCTTGGACATGCACCCTTTACCCCTCATTATAAATGATTTTTTTGTACCTTCAATAGCCTTTCTTCTGGTGGGTTCATGCCCGATTGTCGAAAGTTATTGGAAGGCCTGATGACTTTGAGAGGAAGCACACGAAGTATTCATGAAATGTGCTTTTAATTTTTTCACTCCCATGTAGAAAAAATCGCATCCTACCCAAACATTTTACTTAAGATGATATATGTATGTTTGTTGTATCCATTTACACTTATCACATTCAAATTTGTTCTTTGTTAAAGTAGGCCATATTTTTTTCAAAAGCACAATTCAATTGTCTCTTACTCACTAAACACACACACTTTTCTAGTGTAGAACTATAGGGAACCCATTATCTCCTCAACATTGTAGATGCCTGCTAAGCCTCCCACGATTGTCGGGAGGTATCCCCAGTGTTACTTCTCCACTTTTTCAACCTCCCCACTCACTTCTAAGTGTAACACGGGTTGGTTCATCCTTGTTTGGATCAACCATTCTATGCACAAATACCCAAAACAACTTGTCCAATAGCCTTTCCTCATCAGGACCCGACCCTCGACACTCAACCACAATGGAAGGATCACAAAACCTACCATACATAATTTCATTGAATCTTCCCTATTTAATGAATTTCACAAATTATACCATATTACATGATGCCACTTGGCCACCCATGCCGACCAAGCTCCGTTCAAACATTCCCAAGTTTGACGAGAAGCTAAGTGAATATCCAGAAAACCATGTCATGATTTTCCATCTCCGTGCTCATCCAAAAGCATCACCGATGATTCCATATGGCTAACACTTTCTCAAATAACCTTAATTAGTCCCTCTATGAAATTGTATGTAGATGAAAAAAAGGTTCCCATGAGACCTTCACATCCTTAGCAAAGGATTTCTTAGTCTTCTTTTAGTTACCACTTTGCCATGACACTAGTTTGGAAATTTTCATGGATTTTCACCAAAATACTTCTACCCATATTGCAGATCATATGCATAAATGGCATCAATGAATAAGCCTATATAAGATTGGTATTACCAAGGAACTACTCCTGGATTGGTTCCTCAAGTTTATTTTCCCCCTCATCGCAAAAGATGATGCCACCACCATGCCACAAAAGGAAGAAGAGGGCATAACCAAATCCTAATGCAAACCAAGGAAAAGGGGGAATCCCTAATGCCAACCAAGGAAATGGGGGAATCTCAACAAAAAAAATACTCAAATAAGGGGTAATCCTAATGCTAGTAATCAGAACTAAAACACTAGAAACAATACCATCTAACAATGATAAGGGAAGAACAATAACCTTCGAACCAATTTCCCTTGCACATTATGTGGTGATTATGGAAATTATACTCACAACTATACCTAAATCACAAATTTCAAAAGGATGAAAGAATCTATGACCACTCAAGGGCCTTCGACCCATAAGGGTACCAACCAACTCAACAAAATTTCCCTCAACCTCCACCACCAGTAGTCTTATAGAAACCCTTCCTCTAATAAAAAGTTGTGGCTACACAAAAAGATACTTGTCCCTTTGCTCAAACAATGGGAAAACACCCAAGCCCGAGGCAAGCTCAACCTAACAATTATTCTAATTGTGGAATCTTCATGAACATTATAAATATCCATATGAAAACACAAAATGATATGCCTTTTGAATTACCTATGATCACATTAAATGCCACCCAATTGTTAGCTAGTAGACATTTGACTATCCCACATCCTAGTGGTTACCCTACTCCAAGAGTACCAAAGGTGACCCTATAACGTACCGCTCATAACCCACACACATGGGTAGCTCAAAACTATATCATTGTCCATGACTTGGCTCAGTCTCCTACAACCTTGTCCGTACTCAAGTTCTTGCAAACCGATCCTTTACAAAGGAAGTATTTTCTATCATCATTCGAGTTAGTCAAACCTTCTGAATCATGGCTCATTACATTTGATTTAGATAACTCAAAACCTCATTCATGAATACCTCTCAGTCTATAAACCCACATATGCAAAATTTTGAATAACTCTACTGAAAGATTTGCACTCGGGTTGCTCTCTAATCTTCACATGGTCCCAAAATGTTCCACGTTTTTATTCCTGAACTCTCTATTATGCACTAGTCCATAATTAGGCTTATTAAGTAGAGTGCTTACTTTAAGCACCTTTTGTATCGGTGCTTAACTCCACTTTCCAACTCCTTTATCAGTGGCTCTCGTTCCTTTACCACATATGACCTCGGACTATGACCAGGTGCTTAGAGCGTCAGACTTCATTTTATCAAAGTTTCTCTCGATACACATGAGTTAATCACTCTCAAACTCCGAGAGCATTGGAACCACTTCGAACTTTCAGAATTCTCTTATCAGAGTGTTTTGAAGTAGTATCACTCCAATGGATCTGGCTCCAATAGTTCATATCCGATCAAATGGAGCCACTCCGATGAATTCACCCTAATCAAGACACTACCACGTGTCCACTTCTTAAACCATCGATATCTTTGTTTAACGAATGATTGGATCAACGTTTGTTCAAATATCCTCTCCTTCACTATCTTTTCTTTGGATCGTTGATCTTGTTGAATGATCAATGATCAAAAATCGCAATTGTTCATTGATTTTCTTCGTGGACCTTCATCTGGGTGCTAAGGCATGATTGTCGAAACTTTATTTATCAAGGTGTCGATTCTCATTACAATGGGTCGGGTCTGACAAACTAGGAACACTTTGATGATTTTGAGCTCCGATAGATTCATAATCTAATGATACTATGTAACGACCCCGACCATCAACCCCACGGCTGGGCAATGCCACTACGTGGAAAAACATTCTCAAACTTATATAGTATGCATTTAAATGAAGTTAAAGGACTTAACACAGAGTAAACATATAATTAGTGCTACCATACATAATTAATGGGATGAACAATAAATAACTTGCAACGGAATACATGATATTATTTCAAGGAACAAAGACATTCATTTTAATTGAAATTAAAACACATGCATATACTTATCTTTTAAAACTGTTGGAACTCCACCAACTACATACAAACCTTCCACGAACCTCCCAGCCTTAGACCACACGAATCATCACTATGATGCAGTGGGTCACCCCCGAGATGG
Organism: Picea engelmannii; assembly: GCA_009831015.1. Lineage (NCBI taxonomy): Eukaryota > Viridiplantae > Streptophyta > Pinopsida > Pinales > Pinaceae > Picea > Picea engelmannii. The sequence continues at coordinate 224,564 of ML777176.1, read as the reverse complement.
GACCAAGCTCCACCCAGGGCAAGGGAATCCTAGACTAGGCTGAGGTTATAGGAAAAATCATAGTGCAACAGGAAGGGTTCTCTCCAGGATCCTTCTTACACCCACTACTCAAAGACTCTCATTCCCCACATGTTTGTTCCACCCGGGAGTATACACCTTCACAAGCACAGTGCATCGGTGCTACACCTCCCTCTTTGGGTCTCAACAACTGGATGAATCAGGAATTCTCAGATTTCTGTAGCTGGTGCTGGACTCTCTCTGAGAGAAAACCACTTGCCCAGCAGACTCCCTCACCTGGAGAGATTTTCTCACAGGCCTGACAACCTACATTTTCTATGAAAGGCCTGACAAACTAGCTCTTTGGCCTAATAAACACATAGTCCCACCAACTTATCAATACTCAGCTCACCAGCCTACAAAAGATGATTTACAATTCATAAACATGATTACAATAGGGATCGTCCTTGGGGATATTACAATCCCCTCCCCTTATTTTTGCACTATCCTCAGTGCAAGTTTCACAGAACATTAACAAGATTTAAAAAATCTTCAAAAAGATGTGGGTATTCTGCCCGCATAGCATCCTCATGCTCCCATGTCGCGTCCTCAGGACCATACCAGGTCCACTGGACCTTTACAAGTTCTATAGCTCGATTCCGGAGCTATTTTCTTTTCCTGTCCAATATGCGCACATGATGCACTTGCAGGACACCTTCTTGCTCCACCTGAATCACATTCCAATCGATAAAATGATTAGCATCATGTATATATTTCTTAAGCAATGAAACATGAAACACATTATGTACAATCATGGATACAGGTAATGCAAGCATATATGCAACTGGCCCAATTCTTTCTAGGATTTCAAATGACCCACAAAATCTAGCTGCCAACTTGGCGCGGTTTCCGAGCTTCAGGGAAATTCTATTATCTTTTACTTTCAGGAAAACATGGTCATCCACTTTAAACTCTCTGTGGGTTCTGTTATTATCAACATAACTCTTCTACATGTCTTAGGCATCTTTTAAATTCTGCTTAATTTTTAACATATGTTCTTCCATTTCCTTGAGCAACTCTGACCCAACTACTGCTCTGTCAGCTAGATTATCCCAGCTTACTGGAGTATTGCACTTTCTTCCATAAAGAACTTTAAATGGGCTCATCTTCAATGATGCTTGATACCCATTGTTGTAGGCGAATTCTACCAAGTGTAGGTAGTCTTCCCATTTTTATGGTTTATCCATCACATACATCCTTAGTATGTATTCTATTACTTTGTTCACCCTCTCTATCTTCCCATCAGACTCAGGATGATAAGTTGTGCTAAAGTTCAAATTCATTCTGAATCCTTTGAACAACCCCTTCTATAAATTTGAGGTAAATTTCGGGTCTCTATCAGACACAATTGTCTTGGGAATTCCGTGCAATCGTGCCACTTCCTTCATAAAAGTATCAGCAACATCTACTGACTTATGAGTGGTATTTAATAGAATGAAATGGGCAACTTTCGTAAGCTTGTCCACCACCACCATAATGGAATCATGCTGCTTGCCTGTTCTAGGAAATCCCGTGATGAAATACATTGTCACCACTTCCCACTTACACTCGGGAATGGGTAAAGGTTGCAACAACCCTACTGGGTGCCTGTGCTCAGCTTTAACCTTCGGGCACTCCATACATATGGCAATGTATTCAAAAATCTCTTTCTTCATACCTGGCCAAAAGTAATGGCTCTTGACTGCTGCCACGGTCTTCTGATATCTAGGGTGCCCAACATAAGGCACGTTATGCATTTCTCTCAGAATCGCAAGTTTCAAACCCTAGACATTGGGTATATAAAATCTATTCTTGTACAAAAGTATTCCATCAGTCTCTAACTTATAATTTTCCACTTTTTGTGGCGTTTCACCTTGTTGCAGCTTTGGTACCAACTCCATGTACTGCAAATCTACATTTGCAGCTTCCAAAATTCTGCCTTTTATATCAGTTTGGTACATGCTAATGGCTATAGCATGTAAGTTGTGCACCTTTTTGCTGAGTGCATCAACCACCTTGTTTTTCTTCCCTTTGATATGCTTGATATCAAAGTTTTATTCACAAAGAAACTTCATCCACCTACTATGCCTAGCGTTTAGGGCGGGCTGGTCAAACAAGTATTTTAGACCGTTGTGGTTTGTTCTCAATTCAAATCTCCTCCCCATGAGGTAATTCCTCCATTTCTTTAGTGCGTGAACTATTGCTTCCAACTCCAAATCATGAGTGGCATAATTATTTTCGTGCTCTTTCAACTTCCTAGACTCATAACATATTACGAATCCATTCTGGCTGAGGACTCCTCCCATCCCTTATTTACACACATCTATGCACACCACGAAATCTGCATTTGAATATGCAATCCTCAGGATTGGAGCGTTGGTTAACAATTGCTTCAATCGCTGGAATATTTTCTCACACTCTTCAGTCCACTGAAACTTCTTTTCCTTCCTTTGCAAGGAAGTGATGGGGTAGGCTATCTTTGAGAACCATGCAATAAACCTTCTGTAATAGCCTACTAGACCCATAAAGGTTCTAACTTCCGCCACATTCCTTGGCGCTATCCATTCTCTGATGGCCTCAACCTTTTCAGGATCCACAATGATCCCTTATTCTGAAATAATGTGCCCCAAGTAATGGATCTGCCTTTGATAAAATGAGCATTTACTCAGTTTGGCGTATAGCCGATGCTCCCTTAGCACCTACAACACCATCCTCAGATGTTGTTTGTGCTCCTCTTTTGACTTGGAATACACTAGAATATCATCCAAAAAGATTATAATGAACTTATCCAGGTACTTTATGAACACACCATTCATAAGGCACATAAAGACAACGAGCGCATTCGACAACCCGAATGGCACCACCGTGAATTCATAGTGGTCATACCTTGTTCTAAAGGCAGTCTTGCCAATATATTCATCCTTAATTCTCACCTGGTGATATCCTGTCTGAAGATTTATCTTCGCGAATATCCTAGCACCTTTCAACTGATCGAAAAGATCACTGATCATTGACAGAGGATACTTGTTCCTGACAGTTACTTTGTTCAATTACCGGAAATCAATGCACAACCTCAACGCTCCATCCTTCTTCTTCACGAATAGAACCGGGGCACCCCAAGGCGAAACGCTTGGGCGAATGTACCCCTTCCTCATAATCTCTTCAAGCTGCAAATGAAGTTCTTTCAGCTTTGGTGTGCTCATTCTATAAAGAGCTTTCGACACTGGAGCTGCTCCAGGCATCAAATTTACAGAGAAATCAATATCCTTTTTTGGGGGTAATCCTGGTACCTCCTGAAATACGTCTTCAAACTCTTTTAATACTGCGTGGTCTTCCATCTTTGAGACCTCATCTTTGGATGCTTCCTCCATGTGGGATGCAAACAACTAACAACCTTTCCTGTAGCATTTCTTCAGCTGTAATGCTGAAATTTATCTGACAACAACAACTCAGGGAATTCCTTAGACTGTTTTTCGATTCCCCTCCTCATCCAGGAAAGTAAATTCCTTGTTACGATAGTCCAGGAGGGCATGGTGTTGGTCCAACCAATCCATCCCAATTAAACAGTCATAAGAGCCTAAAGGAAGAATATTCAATTCAACCTTCGTGCTCAATCCATTCATGCCCACAGGACATGACTTAACCAAATCAGTGACTTTCCTCTTGGTTCCTGTAGCCAACTGCACTAGACAAGACTTTTCATGTTTGCTTCTTGATAAATGCAAACTTTCCACCACTCTAGGATCTATATAACTATGGATAGCCCATGGATCAATTAAAATAGTAAAGGCATGGTTGTTAATCATACCTTCTACTTCAATCATGTGCGATTGAAATTCAACTTGCTTGTTTTCCAGGGCCGCATAGATCCTTGGCATTCTACTGCTCATGTCCTCCACTGTTTTAGCTTGTTGAACATTATGGAAAACTCTCGCTTTGCCATTTTTATGGGTAAAATCTTTGTACTTGTGGTTATCTTTACAACCCCAACACTGAATGGGCATCTGTCTTGGCCTTTGTTCCCCCACTTCAGCCATTCTCGTCTCTCTAAACGATGGTTGTCCTTGAGGACTATTTCTGAAAAAGGGAGGTTTGTTTCCCTTCTGCCTCTGCTCTTTTTTGGAATTTATTCTTGTCATCCCAAGCCTTCCAAAAAGTAGGCTTTTCTTTTTGCTACTCATATAAGCATTTTTCTCTTCTTATTGTTTCTTCCATAGTCTTAGGATCATCATGCTGAATATTGTCACCAATGGAAGGTGGCAGTCCACTCAAATACCTCTGAATCTTGATAGCCTCATCTTTGATGAATGGAACATACTTCAGTAATTCCAAAAAACTTCATTCGTATTCATCAATAGTCATGATGCCCAGCTTGAGTTCGAAGAAATCCTTCATCTTTCTGTCATAGTATATTTTAGTTAGGTATTTCCTATCGAAATACCTCCTAAATTATTTCCAAGTGATATCTTTCTCTCTGATGTGTTTCACCTGCACAAGTTGATCCCACCACATGGATGCTTTTCCTTTCAATTCATACATCACAATTCTTCCTTCTACATGAGAGGAATAATTCTGCAATTGGAAATATTTCCTTATGCCAAGAAACCATGTTTCTACATCTTCCTCATTCTTATGTTCTCCATCAAACATAGGAGGCTTAATCTTGTTAAGCTCTCCTTTCAATTCATCCACTCCAGATCTCCTGTGCTTTCTGGTAGGAGATGGGCTTGAACTACTGTGTTCCCTTCTCTTGGAGTGACTTTGGGAGTGATGATGGTGTCTACCAACACTCCTTGATCTTCTCCCCTCAGAAGTTCGGTGACTCTTTGTTCTTCTCGAGTCACCCTCTTTTTCTAATTTCTTTTCAATCCTATCCAAGCTCCTTAGCAACTTCAAGTTGAATTCTCCCTACTGATCCTTGGCTTTCATGAGATTTTGGCTATCAAGTTGGCGAGTCTGGGCATCCCTCTATAATATTTCAATGATTTTCATCATATTCCCTTCCTTATCCATCTATTTTCCGTGCCCATTGGAGTTTGATCCTTTGAATCCCAAGTAGACATCCATTCCTTCTCTTTCGTTCTCTGAATTGGAGGAAATCCACTCCTCTTCCATTATCTTCTCTCAATGACAACCCTATTCAGTTCTGGCACTTGCTAAACTTCTGCAAACACATGTGCATACAACATGGATTTTTTAGGTCATCATTCCTTAACAAATTCCACACAACTCATATACAAATTGATTCAAGAAAACAGTTAGTTTTCCATGAATTTTTTGAGATCTGCTCGTCTCCATAGGAAACTCAAGCCATAGCCCTTTTCCTCCTACTTCCCAACCCACGTGACCAAGGCTTGATCCAGCGCTAGGTCTCAAGGTGCTACTCGGATTTTCGGCCTCCGAAAAGTTTCCAGGCACACACAACTATCTCCCGGAGTTCCGATTACCGAACTCACGAAGTTAGGTGGATCAACGGTCCACATTTAGCCATCATCCAATGGCTGAAATCCATCATGGTATTTCCATCTTCGAAGTTATCGAGACTTTGGGACTTCATAATTTCAGGGTTTCGGACTTGTAGGCTCCCACACTCGCCTCCGTCTTCAACTCCCAACATCTGAAATTTCGATATACTTTACCTCTCGGGCCCACATAGTACTAAGGCGGTGACATGTGGTGCTCTTAAGAAGGTCCACGTTTCCTTAGGTGATGCCATCTGGCCCCACTGTGTCTACTTTCCTTCAGGACCCACTGGTACGTGTCACATCTCCCACATGTCCGCATCCATCCAAGTGACGTCGACCCGACTCACTACTTTGGATCTTTGAAATTTCACGATTTCAGGCTTCGCGAGTTGGTGCATCAACACATCCCATTTCTCCTGGCAGCTGAACTCCCAAAATTAAAATCGGATAATATGCTTGATCCAATGGTTGAGATATTTTCCCAGATCTATGGTGTAGATCTCCTCTGGTTTTCGGGGTTTCGGGTTTCAGAGGTGTTCACCTCTGCTCACTTCCCATCTTTTGACTTCACGAAATCCGAAGGGTTATCGCGACTAAATCGAGCATGACTCCACAAGATCTAATGGTCAAATCCTCCTCCCATATCTACGATGTAATTCTTCTTAGGTTTTCGGGGTTTCAAGTTTCAGGGTTTTGTGTCTCAACGCTCCCCTCTTTTCCTGACAGTCAAACTCCCGAAAGGCTTATCGGATATCCTTCTAGCACCTTCTATGGATCTAACGGTTGTAAAGGTCTCTCCTTCTGAACAGATCCTACGACTCCCATACTCCAAGTATTGAGTGCTCTCTCTCTGTGGTCAAATACCATGATGACTACAGTTTTATTCTACCACTACTCCTCCTGAGCTTCTTAACACAACCAAGTAACTCCTTGGTTGTCAAGAATGCTCTAAGGTTTGAAATTGACTCCTCCGACACAATTTCACTCGATACCTTGGGTCCAAAGACCACTTATCCGGCCCATCCAGGCTCAACATGGAAACTATGGCTCTGATACCATACTGTAACGACCCCGACCATCAACCCCACGGTCGGGCAATGCCACTACGCGAAAAAACATTCTCAAACTTATATAGTATGCATTTAAATGAAGTTAAAGGACTTAACACATAGTAAACATATAATTACTACTAACATACATAATTAATGGGATGAAAAGTAAATAACTTGAAACAAAATACATGATATTAATTCAAGGAACACAAACATTCATTTTAATTGAAATTAAAACACATGCATATACTTATCTTTGAAAACTGTTGGAACTCCACCAACTACGTGTAGACCTTCCACGAACCTCCCAGCCTTAGACCACGCTTCTCATCACTCTGATGCAGTGGGTCACCCCCGAGCTAGGACCAAGCTCCACTCAGGGTAAGGGAATCCTAGACTAGGATGAGGTTATAGGAAAATGCACAGTGCAATAGGAAGGGTTCTCTCCAGGAGCCTTCTTACGCCCACTACTCACAGACTCTCATTCCCCACATGCCTGTTCCACCCAGGAGTATACACCTTCACAAGAATAGTCCATAGGTGCTATGCCTCCCTCTCTAGGTCTTGGCAACTGACCAGATCATGAATTCTCAGAGTTCTGTAGCTGGTGCTGGACTCTCTTTGAGAGAAAACCACTTCCCCAACAGAATCCCTCACCTGGAGAGAGTTGCTCACAGGCCTGACAACCTGCCTCTTCTATCAAGGGCCTGGAAACTCAGTTCTTCAACCCATTTTCAATTCAATTCCCACAAGGTGAGGACAACAACCACTGGTCAAACATACTCAGGAAAAACAAAAGGCAGCAAGGCAGACAATTAATCATGAACTTGAGTTTGTAGTGTGGATAAACCCAGGTCCACATAACACACAGGTCGACCCTTCCCTCCTGATTGGTTTCTCAGATGTGCATGGATATGAATAGGTCCAACGCATAGGTAAAACAATATAGACTGAGGATGTGTCGGCTTTTCAGGCAAAACATCACAGATTGGCCTCATGGTTTCATGTTTTAGAGCTAAGTGAGGTATGCATATAGAGATCAAATGCCGACCCACACGGTTCAGACAGTCGATGGAATAATGGGGAACGAACCCCTTCCATAGCTCAATATTTGGTTTATAATGCATGTTCCTGGGCCGACACATGTCGCCCATGAGGTTGCATGTGCTCCATCAACATGCATTCCCCTTTGCACATGCTCCCCTTTCCAGAGACTTAGGATAAACATACATTTCAAAAGATTTTGGAATAATATTAAAATATTATTCCCAAGGACTTAAGCCCCTAGGCTCAACACTTAGCCTCTCTTTCCAACCTTTCATCCCCATTCCCCTTACCCACCTTGTGGAAGATTAGTCCCCCATCACTCATTCATCGTGGTCAGTCTGCACGCAGTGGTGTTTATATATTATATTAATGTACTGCATAATTACATATACAAAATCATGCTTATGGCCTTAATACTTAGGCTCTCTGGTCTAATAAACACATAATCCCACCAACTTATCAATACTCGGCTCACCAGCCTAAAAAACATTATTTACAATTCATAAACATGATTACAACATGGCTCGTCCTTGGGGATATTACATACTATATCCCTTTGACAATTCTACGTCATCGATCTCTATTCTAGGGATTATATCCACCATTAATTTGGATAAGGTTTCTACCTTATCTCTATTGAACTATCACCCCCTCGGGGTATTTACCTCTGATATGATAGATCGAACTCCACCATTGATCTGAAATAAGCCGCCACTCCAAATATAATCTTCGTCGTTGGTCGATCTTACTTATTCCATGATATCGTTAATGGGTCACCATTGATCCTTTCAGTGATCAATGATGGATATTTAATTCAGTGATATGATATGATGGTACATATCTTGTGACAAATCCATGGTCAAAATTAAATCCTTATCTTGATCTGACAGTCACTATTCTTCAAAATATTTTATTCAGAATATGATGACTTGTACAAAGACAAACTAAAACCTCCATGATCCCATTTTATTACAATCAGGATCATCAATCCTTCCATCTCTGAATTGAGGTTCTTAACACAATTTAAACCCTTGAACCTACAAAAACAAATCTAAAATATTCTGATATGGACTTCAATAACTCAATATATTGTTTAACGATCTAGATAACACAAATACAATGGAAGGATATCCAAAGATTCACATTAACACATAGAACCAACAAACACAAAGATTTCTATTAATGAATCTCTGTAGATATCTTTACATAAGGCCTTATGCCTTCCTGGCCTGATTTACATTCAGTTGGCCTCTGCTTGGCCTTTGGCCAGACTTGGCCTATTCCACACACTCTCTTCCTCTCCTCTCTTTGTCTAACTCGGACTTGTCTCTTTCAATGCTCGTAGTCTTACATATTCATCCTCAAAGGATTTTGATACCAGAATTTGGTTCAGATCCTAAAACCTCTCCACTAACTAATCCCTAGGATCCCTCTTATCCACTAAATCCTCAAGGGATCTACACCTCACCCTAAGATCTCTCTAAATCTCACAAACTCTCAAGATCTATCTTTGTTAAGTAGATTTGATTACATATTAATCAATCTCAACCCAACAAACTTTATTGTATGCATTCCTTCTATAATTAAATAAAACATAGGAAACTACAATAATTTCAATTTGAGGAACCCACTCCCTCAGTAAATTCAAAAACCCTAAGGCCTAATCAACAAGGTCGATTTTGGAGGGAAAATGCTCCTGCATCAAACTCCCAGGATTAAAAATTTTGCGATCTCATGTTCATGTGTCTTCAAATGCTTCACCTCTTTGATCCCATTGTTGATGTTGTTGATATGCTCTGCTGCATGGTTTCTTCATTGTTGTCCTCCATATTCCAAGATCCCAAACTTTTTTTTTTCTTACTCAGTTTGTTGTCCTGATACCTCATTTCTATTTGAGACTTTCTAGGATCCCATATTTTACTTTGTTGCTTTCCTTTCACCTTGCTGATAAAATCTCTCTCAACCAACTGCAATCTATGGTCGACTTACTTTTTCATCCCATAGTATTTTGATCTATACTTCCTCATCATTAGCTTCCATAGTTCATCAATTTTAGTATCAACTTCTACCTTTTGCTGCTTTTGTCCTTCATATGGACTCCACATAGTTGTTTCCAACTCCTTGGACTCAAGTCCTTTGATTTTCTCAAGTCAATGGGAATGATTTTCAAATTATGTGACTTCTCTCAATATTTGTATTCTATTCTACATCTTGCTCCATTCTTCATTGTACACTTATATAGAAGTGTTTGATACACTCAATTGTCTCCTCCAACTTGCTTTCTTCTTAATGGAATATTCACTTCTTTCATAATTCTCACCCTTATATGCACCTGCACAAGAAATAAATAAATTACAACAATTTTTTTTCTTTTTAAACTCTTTAATTTCATCATCATCCAAGTGAATGATTGTTAACACCCCATATTTGTCTTGATTGCATAGGTAGTTTTATGCTTCCTTTGGTACATGAATTATTTCTTGAATATCTGAGTTATCTTTGGCAGTTTCCTGGTTACTTTCATCCTCCTTATTTCCTCTCAAGACAATCTTTTGGTCTGAGCCTTCCTGATGTGTATGTAAAAAAATTCCATCTTCATAGGACAATTCAATGTCTTGGCCTTCAACTTTGCCACTTACATTTATGCAACTAGGCATTCTTGGATGTTATATGCTAGCAACTGTTATGCAATCTTATTCTCCTTTAGGCTTCTCTATCCATTCTTTCACCAATCTTAGTTCTTCTTTAAAATTCATTTTCACTGTATCTAAACGTTGTTCTTCAATTTCTTCATCTTCAAGGTTGTCTTCATGAGCCATCTCTATATGGTTCACTGTTATGAAAGGTTCTTTCTTCTTTCGCTCAAACTCTGCACAAATTAATTGAAAATGATGTTGATCTTGATCACCTTCATGAGACAATGTTGTCTCTTCCTCCTTTATAATGGACTCTTAGCTCTTCTTACATGAAAAAACACACCGATAATTAGTTTTAAAAACATAATACCCTATGGTCTCATTTGATGCCTCTTATATCATCCTCACTTGTTGATATGAACTTTCATGATAGTTCACGAGACTCACAATAGGTCTCTCTTAAATATCTCCATTATCATCCTCTCCAAGGAATGATCCTTTCTCTGGTTCACAAAAGTGAACTTCTTCTTATATCCTTGTCCTCAATCTAAACTTAGCTCCACCTAGTTTCTCTTCCTTTGATGAAGCACCCAACCCATGCCTCCTATTTTTCCTCAGCTCTTCCTTTGTCCCGAGAAAACATTCAATTTGTGCATCAATTTGTTCGTAAAAAAATGAGCAATAGACCACTTGAAATTTTTCCTCACATTTCAACCTTGTCTCCAGTCTTCATCACTTTCCTGCAATAACTCCCTAATTATACTGAGGCTTTCCTCTTGACTCATATGATTTGTACCAATTATTTTGGCATCCTCTTTCCTCTAGATGTGGCTTCTTTTTGAACCCCTGTCATGATTATCATTAGTCATTTCAATCTCTTCCTTTGTGAGCTTCTCCTTTCCCATTGTGAGATGCATCAAGCCTTCCTCTGTAGTAAGTCTCCTCACCTACTACCCAATACCTCATCAAGTTTCTCATGAACTTGAAATTTTGGTATTTTTAGTTCTCTCCACTAGGAACCTTCTAAGAATCCTCTCCTCTTATCTAGCTTTGCATATACTCACACTCTTATGAGAACTTCTATTTTTTTCCTTACTTACATTCCTCAACTGGAAGTGTTTACAAAATATCTTGTTGCAAGGTTCCTTCTTCCACAAGCTTGTTCACTTGAGAGATTTGCTTACTCCCTCTTCCTCTGTCACAACTTTTATGGATATAATAGCTACTACCATGTATTTCTCCTCTAACTACTACCTGAAATCACAAATATATAGTCACCATAGTTAACTATAAAAAATTTACACCAATACCTGTAATATCTACTCCAAGATCTTGTCTTCTCAACATCCAACCTTGTTTCTTGGTTGGAATGATCTCAATTATGCCACCTCAAAGTTCCTATGTTGAAATTTGTTTCCTTTCTCTATATCCTTACATAACCCCAAAGAGAGTTACTACACTTTGATACCACTTGATGAAGACCTCCCGGTCTATAAACCCACATATGTAGAATTCTGAATAACTCTGTTGGTAACTCTTCACTTGAGATGCTCTCTAATATTCACATGGGCCCAAGATGTTCCACTTTTTTATTCTTGAACTCTCTCTTATGCACCAGTCCATAATTAGACTTTGTGAGAAAAGTGCTTTCCTTAAGCACCTTTTGGATTGATGCTAAACTCCATTTTCCAACTCCTTCATTAGTGGTGCTCATTCCTTTACCACATATGACCTTGGAATATGACCAGGTGCTTAGAGTGTTGTAATTCCTTTTATCGAAGTTTCTCTCGATGCACATGAGTTAATCACTCCAAAAATTCAAACTCTGAGAGCATTGGAACCACTCTGATCTTTTAGACTTCTTTTATCAGAGTGTTTTGAAATAATATCACTCCAATGGATCTAGATCCGATATTTAAAATCCGATGAAATGGAGCCACTCTGATGACTTCACTCCAATCAAGGCACTGCCACACATCCACTTCTTAAACTATCGATCTCTACTTTTAACGAACGATCATATCAATGTTCATTCAAATATCCTCTCTTTCACAATCTTACGTCTATATTGTTGATCTTGTTCAATGACCATCCATAGATCGTATAAAGGAGTATATCACCTGACGTAATAATACATTGTATACCAACTTTGTGTGCAATTTATGTTCACATAGAGCCACTACACCCATCACTTTCCCTACCTCTCTCTTTTTCAAAACACGCCAACAACGATGCATTAGATGGCCCTAGCAGAACCCACCTAATCGGTGTCACAATTGAAAACATCCACTAGGTATGGTCCCTCCATAATTTATTACATTTCCACTTCAGTGAATGCATGATGTACTTTCCCATGTGCATTATGCACACAATTGAACCATTTTACATATGTGTTTCCTTTGATCATTGAGTACCACACTTGTAGAATGACCACCATTCAAATTCTTTGGAAATCCATCCACACCGGAGGGTTGTCACTCTAATTATCCTTCCCAAGATCAGGAATCAACTCCTTCTTTCTTGACAACCTCCCCAGTACAACCATGAGACGAAACATTTCTAGTTTCCCCACCTAATTCCTGAGATAGCCCACATAAATAAATTATCCGTCCTCCTAGCAACTAAAACACACACACACACATGTATGTGCACATATTTGATGTCTCCTTAGTTATAGGTTCACTACCTTCAATAGGACATTCATCACTTGTTGGGGTCAATACTCATCTCCCATCCTTAGACAGTCTCACAAACATAATTCGTCAATAGTCCCATTCGTTTTTTCCTACCTTGACATTTTCCAATTCCTTGGTACTAAATGTTGTGTCACTCTTGTGTGAAATGTATGGAACCATAAATTTTACCTAACCCATTCATGCCTTTGAGAATTCTCTTTTTCTCCCTTCACACATCTTCCATTTGGATGAAGAAATTCTGGAGGAGATGATGACACTTGATTATCCTCGAGACGTAATGCACCACTGGTCATTCTTTATCCCTCATAATTATTTTGAACCTACCACCAACACTGATGTTTATGCAATTGAAAAAAAATACTTCATTCCCCTTAAGAATATAGATTGGTTCAAAAATGTAATCCCCATCCTTGAAACTTTTGAAGAATGTAAAATCGTCAATATTTAACTAACCATCAAATTCAACATTTCCATCGAATCATGAAACACCGAAGACATCATCCTTGGTGTTATCACTCCATAAATTTCCCTGGTTGTGGAGGCAAGTCACCGAGGTAACCAAAAACCAACTTAGGGTTGGAGGCTAGCCCTTCCAACTAGAGAGGGATCTCTCTTTTAAATCAATCACTGAAAGGATTGATTTTTAATTTCATCCAAAGGCTATATCTCTAAAGCAAGATTTAATTTATAGAGTTGGTGGCAAGGTGGGTAGAAAATCCATTGGGAAATGGAGTCACTGAAAGGGAGATCATTGATAGTTTATTGGACACTTGGTTAATTGCAAGATGACAACTTCAGAGGTAAGGTAGAAAAATTCCATTTACACATTCAAATGTTGTTGTAGATGAAGTTTATAGAGAAAACAAACAACCCCTTGGGGCATCTATCAAGGATGAATCCCAGGGTGATTATAGAAGAAATAATATGAAATATATATAACATAGCAACAATTTTAAGTGAATTCTTCCACATACACCTCACTAAATCTTTAAAGAAGAAATACACATACAAAATTAACTAAAGTAATCATAACATATAAACAAGAGAAACAAAAGCATAAAAGGAAATAATCACATGAATATTTGATATCAACGTACAAGGACATCTAGTCCAAACAAAATTTCATTAATTTCCAGTAATGTTATCAATATTCAGTGAATGAAAACTCTCATACACTCGCCAACCAATCCCTTCATGTAGCTTCATAAAATATATATCAAAAACATATCCTACCTTTCCCAAATTCGAATTCAAAAACTTGTCTAAGTTAAGCTAGAATTACACATATTTTGGCATCAAAATCTAAACAACTACTAAAAAAAAGGAGTCAAGATTGACTCATTTATTACACATAACAACTTGCTGAAAATAGATCCTTGAGTCCCTAATATGATGCTCTCGACCTTGGAATTTGTTGGAGATGAGATGAAACCTTTGCTGATCTGTTCAAGTTGAGAAAGAGGTGTTCTAGACACTCTGTCACAGTTTCACAATGAGGTTGTTGTGCAACAAGAACCTACAGGAAATGTGCAACAAAATTGCGCAACAAGGCTCCACTTGATACTTTACCCATTTGTTTTTTCTCTAACTGATGGGTAATGAGTGAGTGATGGTTATTTGGTTCTCACAATGAAGATGAAACCAAAGTGGTCTGTGGGATATATACCTTAAACCCTGCTTCTGATTCATATTCAAATTAAACTCCATCTACTAAAACCACCATAACTATTACAGTGAATAGATTTCCTGAACATTATATCCAACAATTAAACAGTGTGTCAAAAATATTCCCCATGAAGAATTCATAATTCATCTACAACACCATTTATTGCCTATGATGTCCTTTAGTTGTAATCAAATGACCAAGAAACAACAGTAAATGATGCGTTGGATCTTGAGTATTCATTTCTTTGACATTTGTGAACCTGACCTCGACACTAAATTCACTTTGACATTTGGATGCTCCATTATATGAATTTGATGATGATTTGGAGACAATTTCGATAGCTAGGTGTTTAAATAACATATGGACGGTCTTCCTTTCACCAATCTTCTCCATAGTTGAACGTTTAGGCCTTTTCTGCATGTAAAATCCTTTGTATAATTAAACAGAACTCGGTGCTTGTTAGAAAAACAGGACCATGGAGCAATAAAATAAAACAAATGCAGAAATAAAATACAGAAGATAAACAATACAATAGAGACATAGATATACATGGTTCACCTAGTGTGGGCTACATCCACCAGAGAAATTTCCAGGTCCTTCCTTTATTATTATCCAAAAAATGAAGGGCTACAACCTACAACAAACCTGCTGTAACTTCCTCTTCTTTCTCTCACAGTCTCCTATCTCAGAATACAATATTCGCCATAATGCATAGCCGCAATACATTTCCCTCATAATAGAGGGTTTCCTTATAGGGAAAAAAACCTTAACATAATTTCTACTATTAAATCTGCGACCTTATAATGAACGGTCCAGATTTACAATGAAATTAAAATATACATTTACAAGACAATTTTTCCTTCGGGGGCTTCGCCCCCGAACCCCCCTCTGCACTCCCCTACGTGGAAGAGTGTACATAATTCTGGGGTGTAAATACTTCATGGGGTATAAATACAGTTGGAAACAAAATAACTTTGAATCAAGAAGATAATCAGGCTCCATAACCAACAATGCTTTGAAATATGTGTTTCCATTATGACATCAAATCGAAACCATTAGCATCAAACGAGGTCGAAACTGATGACACTTGATTACACAACTGGGCGATGATATGTGTTGGAGGTTTTGGCACTGTGTATTCAACATTTGTGTGTTCTCCCTTTTGGATGCATGCATTATATGATGTCGACATCAATCTCGACACCTGAACATATCCTTGATTTGGGAACATTGAACGTTGAACAACTGGATGATTCACTTGGTGCTTCCCTTATGCTTGGTTGTTAGCATTTAACTTTATCTAGGCATTTGACATTTACATTACTCCCTTCACACATCTGTAAATACACTTGGCACGCTAGAATTTGAACAAGTTCTTGGTGCACCTATGTTTTTTCTTTGGGTATTTATCTCACATTTTTGGCGTCAGTGAAATCTTTATTGTTCATATTCCAAAACATTCCCAATTGTTGTCAACGCATAGTGCATAGTAGTTTCCCCATGTGGGATCCTCCCTTAGCTTTAGTGCTTATTTGTGTATTGGTTTGTGGTTGTGTTGTTGTTTGGTACTCAATAGCTCGTGGACTTGAGTCAAATAATTGGGGATTGGGCCTTCGGGCCAATAATGTTTCCAAAATTATTTTAAAAACCCCTATATAATTCTGCAAACATATTCTAGCAATCTCGAGAGCACAATAAACTAAAAAAAAAACAATTTTTTTTATTTTCCAAATCTGGTAAATATTTTTACCCAAAATTCACATCTCTGGCATTGACGAGGCTGGTACCAACAAGCAACTACCCGACGCTACATAAATATTGAAACCTCCGGAGCACTACCAAATTGCCCATAAATTGACACCAAGATTTATCGGGTGATAACACTTGGCACTACATTCTCCTTGGAGGAAGTACTTTCATATAAGGATCCTTTTCAGGAGTATCGAGATATGTTTTCCCAGTTGTACATTGAAATGCCTAGTATTAACCTTGCCTTTGTTGAACATTGTATTGAAATATGGCCCAATGTTGTTCCTGTTCACCAAAAATAGTGGCCCTTTCATCCATACAAAGAATTGGCTATCAAAGTAGAATCGACAAAATTCACAAAGTTGGTTTCATTCACCCCATTATGTACACATCATGGGTATCTAACCCCGTCTTTGTCAAGTAAAAATAGGGCACCATCCTTGTGTACACAACTTTAGATACTTAAACTAAGCATGTCTCCCCAAATCCATTCATTGATCAAGTGATCAATGATTGTATTGAACATGAAGTCTCGTCTTTTATGGATGGGTTATCTAGATACAACCAAATCCAAATCTTTCATGTAGATCAATACAAGACTACATTCACTACAACATGGGGTAATTTTGCATATCATGTCATGCCTTTTGGCATAAAAAATGTTGGAGCCACTTTTCAATGGGACATGACTTATGTGTTTCATGATCTTTCCCATCTCATCCTTGCCTACTTTAATGATATTGCCACTTGTTCCAGGAAGTGATCCCAACATCTTGAAGATCTTTACATTATCTTTCATAGGTATTATAAGTACAAAATTTGTTTGAACCCCCTCAAATGTATTTTTTTCATCACAAATGGGTGTTTTCTTAGATTCATCACATCCCAACAAGGGATCACAATGGACCCCATTAAGGTCAAAGACATTAATTATATCCCCCCTCCCAAGACTCTGAACTATATACAAAGTATACAAGGTAAAACCAACCTCTTATGCCACTTTTTCCCATATTATGCTACTTGTATCCATGGTTTCTTATGCCTCTTACACCTATACATCCCATTTGAATGGGATGAGCAGGCTCAACAAGATGTAGAGTCATTAAAATCTACTCTCTAAAAATTCTCTTTAATCAATCCCCCTGACTACAAAATATTACACCATGTACCTCTCAGCTTCTAAAGTATCGGTCATAGGGGTCCTTGTCTAGAAAGGTGAATATGGGAGAGAACAAATCATTTATTACATCAATATGAACTTATTAGGCCTTCCTTTGAACTACAATCTTGAAGAAAAGTTGGGCCTCATCATGGTTCATGTAGTCCAAAAACTATAGCATTAAATTTTTCTATGAATAACAAAGATCATTACAAACTCCAACCTAATGCAATACTTACTTAGCCAATAACAAATCAATGGTAAATTCACCCAGTGGATTGTAATTCTCCAATATTTTGATCTAAGAGTTCACCACTCCCAAAAGTAAAAAGGAACTCATCTTCACAGAGCTCATCATTAATTTATTGTCTGAAATAAAGGATTCACTTGTGAACGCGAAATTCCCAAATGAACATCTATTGTTTCTCTTGTCATATGAACCATGGTATGGTGGAATCCTCACTTACCTTTGCACCCAAAATTTTGGTCCACATCTCTCTTAGGATGATCGTCGACATATCCTCCACAAAGCTCCTAGATATGTCCTCATATGAGATGTTCTATATCTATGGGGAGTTGACACCATATTACATCGATGCCTCACCCTACAAGACACTGAGTGAGTCCTTAATGATTGGCCCAATGGCTCTTGTAGTGGACACATGTCTGGAATTTCCACCACCCAGAAAGTCATCTGAGTAGGCTACTTTTGGTCCACTTTGTTTCGTGGCTGTATTTAGGAAGTCAAGTGGTGTACTAAATTACTAGTGCACACACACAAAGATAGATCCCCACCAACTCCTTTACACCCAGTCATTACAACCGATCCCTTTTGAAAATTGGGCATCGACTTTATGAAATGCAACCCCCCATCTACTAATGGTCACAAGTACATTGTGTTGGTTGTTTATTATTTCACCAAATGGGATAAATACATGCCTACTTTCAACAATATAGTATATACAATTTCCCACGTATTTTTAAATCATGTCATCACTTGCTTTGGGGTCCCTCAACAGTTAATCTCGGACCATGGATTCATTTTTTAAAATGAAGTGTTTCAGGAATAATCCTCATGTCTTAGCTTCAATCAAACATTTTATTCCCCATATTATCCATAGTCTAATGGTTATGTCAAGGATGTCAACAAATTCCTCATGACCGTGTTACAATAGACAATGAAAAAATGCATAACCAATGGGAATCACATGATTTTTTCTGCACTTGGGCATACCAAATGATCATCAAAACTACCATGGGATTTAAGCCCTTCCACCTCATCCATGGGGTGGAAATATTCCTAGCCATTGAGTGTGAAATACCAATGATCCAAATATAATTTGAACTACTACTGAACACCGCACTCCTCAAACAATGTCTCATCACCTTAGAGATCATCGATGAATATAGTCTCTCTTTGTTACAACATAACGAGGATGCCAAAAATTTCTCAAATGTTTCTTTCGCTCGATAAGTCTACCATCGTTCATTCAATGAAGGAAACCTTGTCCTAGCCTATGATATCACCCATCATACCTTAGGCCATGGAAAATTCAAATCCATTTGGAAAGGCCCATTCATTTTCAAACATTTCTTCACCAAGGGGGCATACATCCTTTCCCATACTGAAGGAAACCTCCTAAAATACCCTGTCAATGGGTTACACTTGAAGAGGTTTTATCCTTGAGTATCCATTCTACTTTGGACCACCTCCATGTGAATATTTTCTTTGTAAAAATGTTCATATGTTTTTTAATATTTTTTACACACACATCAAAATAATGTCACATTTCTAATCACTTGTCCTTTTTTTCTCTACCAGATGAATAATTCACCTACATATCAAATTTGTTTTACCAATAGTGATAGTTGATAGAATCAAAATATCACTTTTGTGTCTTGGTCCATTTATTCACCTTCGCATACACTACTTCAATTCAATGACATGTGCCTAGGACCAACTACGAATAACCAAGCATAGTATATTGTTGTGATTGGCCTTCTGGATGATGCTTCCCAACTTCACATTAGCCACTTCACAATACTCTTGGATTCCCTTATTTTTGTCTTGTAATTGAATAATTTTTACCATGTTTGTGACCCTTTCCTATTTAGAAAATACCTACAAGTCAAAATTCTGTCAAGGAATTTTGAATCCATCACAATCACATATATTCTTAGAAGTGAAAACCAATTTGTAGAAAATATTTCAAGTGAAATTATAATTTGGCATTTGTCTCATTAATTAAACAATTTTTAGCAAGATTTATCTATATAACATATGCATGTTTTTATCATGATCATATAAAAATGATGTATAGTAAAGCAACAAAATAATATTAACATATCATCAGATACACAAGTCTCATCATTAAGTTACACCATAATGAAATATCAAAATGTTTATATATATATGAACATTTTCAAAATAGGGTACATCACTATAAATGGGCCGACCCTCACTAGGGTTGTGCTCGGATGTCATAAATCTAGGCCTCACCCATCTACATATGAATCTACAAAAATCAGGCCCTACCCATATACACAACACACACATCACTACAATGGCCCAAGCTATGCCCCCCCCATTTGGGGGCACTCCATCGGCCTCCCTGCCCCCTCCTACTACACTAGATCCATTATCCATAGGCCTCATATTCCTAGTGGTAGTCACACCTACCACTGTCACCTATATAACTAGTGGGAACCACTCGGGAAAAAGGCCTATATAGGCTTCCAAAACCTCCTCCATATCCATCCATCCAACCTCCTACACTCCCTAGAGTACCTGGTCAAAAAACTGATGGAGGTATTCCAACTGTGCCTAGAGCCCCTCCTCCCACTCTGCTGCTCACCCATCCCATGGGTCCTCCCATTTTTGGTGGACGGTTCCAACCTTAACATCATGACGATATCACCACCATCCCACTCTCACAAGCTCCTCTCATCCTACAGTTCCTAGAATCCCTATTGGGGTTGGGATGTCCCTCACAATAGGGACCTCTTAGTATTGTGGTCCTACATTTGCAATCACCAAAGATATTATCCATTAGTAATTCATCAGATAATAAAAGAACACAAGCTAAATAATCAACGACAAAAATAAAATACATAACCATATGAGTACTCACCTCAATGATATCAGTCCTCACCTAGGGGAAGGATCATATATGCATCATGTTGGTAGTCCATGAAAATGTACATGTACTTAATTATAATATGGGGGATATTCCCCTAGAACCACTCATACTTGAAATTGAAAAACCTCCCCACCATCTCATCGTCATCTTGGATGAGGAGCTCTCCCCATTGTCACATCCAAGGTTGGGTTGGCCCAGACACCTCCAAGTAAATTTTCAAGCCTAGGAAAACCACCCACTCAAAGAAAAATAGTAGAGGACTGAGCCAAAGGGAAATCCCCCCTCCTACCACTGATAATACCATGTCAACTATGAAAACATGGCCTCCCTCATTAGGAAGTCCCAAGCATAATTCTATCCCTGGAGCACATGCTCCATGATGATCATCTCAGCACTAGTAATCCTCTCTATGCCCAAGCATATATAGATTCATACAATCATCATTTCCACCACTCGTAGAATAAAATCCGAAATACATGAGATCCAAATGGAACCTCCACTCACTAGATCATCACTGGTACAATACCAACTAGCCAAAGTATGCACGTTGCTCCCTCCCTCCATCCGTGAGATCACCTATGGTCCCTCCCCTTGAATGAATATCCCAATAAAAAAATATATGTCGAACTCATATAACATATTGACCATCTATCCCCTCACCTTGAAGGTCCGATGGTTAGGCCTACACATCATAATCAAGAAACCAAGACACTTCTTCTGGGAGCACAACAATGGACACTTAAGGAATTTGAGAAGACCATAGTTGGCCATCTCAAAATTCACCTAGATCTACTAGAAATGTCGTATGGAGGGCATCAAAGTCCCTTTCTCACCATTGAATTAGCATGATGGTAGGTCACATTGTCGATATATTCATACAAGGAGGTTAGTCAATCTCTAAACCCCATCAAAATCTCATAGATTTCACATTACTTACACATTTTGTGCAACTAAATCACCTAATATTTTCATAGAACATTGTCACATGACTCTTTCTCAAACAGTCATCCCATCCACTCAACTATTCAAGTTACAGTCATGTAGGCCATGCCATCCACTCAACTATTCAAGTTACATTCATGTAGGATTATTGTGCGACTATCACCCATACTATCAAATTGACTTGCATGATTGTTCTCTCTATAGTCGCACAGTTCAACATAAGAAATTAGCTTACAATCACATCTCTATTGTCATTATTGTGTAGTCCCTATCCACATGGTATGGTGTGGGTGACCCTAAGATATGAACATAAAGTTGCACATGTGTCTTTTGATCACCTGTGGATATTGTATGTACACCAAAGGGGCCATACGGTCCTTTCCACCTCACGAAGTACAAAATTAAATGAATAAATGAAATGAGGGAGTTAGGACCCCTTACCTAGATCTCTCACCGTCGAAATACACTCACCATAACGTGTGAAATGGAATCTATAAATTCTTGGGTTCCATAGGATCATGGGTGTCCATGTTACTGCAAGTACAAATGAGGTGGTGTGGTGGGCCCCACCCCCATTTTATTTGGCCAAATCACCATGTTACTCGAGCCCATGTGGGAGCTTAGAAGCTTTTTTTTCTGAACCATTTTCATAATTAGGACTCACCATAGTTTATTCTACATGATGGTATGATCTATTTAGGTTTCCATACACCTTCTTGAGAACCCCTCGTATCATCACTTGTTTCATAGGTATGCTTTCAAACTATCATTTTAGTGAGTGATTCAATTTCCCATGTCAAAATCATTACTATTGGATATTGTTCACTTAAGGTATTGGGTTTCATGTGTGCAAGTACTTGTCAGTACGTTCACTTTGCCTCATTTCATGGAAGGGTCATTTCCCAACCCCGTCACGTATATACTTCTTCAAACTGACATGTTAGTTACTCCATCTGAGTTAATGTCATTTACCAATATTTCCCCCCCACATATGCCTCTAGGATTCCATTTTCTAGTTCAAAAACAACTTCACCCATTCCTCCTACACCTAGTTGTTGTTTTCTAGTAGTCTTCCACCCAGATGGGATATCTCAAAATTTTATCTCCCTTTGCAAATCAACACCCATGCTATTTTTTAATATCGATGAGATTCTAAGTAGTTATCATTTCCAAGAATGAGCCTCATACTTCTTCTCATCATATTGATAACTAAATCACCTGTGGTCTTCTTACTTTTTTAGTTTTATGGTTGGTTATGTTGAATGTGTTCCCTCATTTTTATTGGCCCCTCATCTTCCCCAATATTAGTTTACCATATTCATTCCAACTCACAATTAAAACACATCCATAGAGACCCAAATTGAGGCCCCTACCCCCCATTTTATCTCACCGGTCTCGCCCCCACCATGATGAATAAGTTGATCACTAGGGAACCCATCTCTATGTTTTCACATTCAACCTATTAGCACTGAGAGTCACCCTTTGACTATGAGAGAATAAGCCCAATACCCATAAAAAAAAAGGGTAAAATGGATTAAAATGGTTCGAGTAGGTGGATTAGTAAGACTGCGGGGAGAGGGAAAGATAACATAAGTAACTGCAGATCAGTTCAGGACCATTGGGCTATGGAGTCATAAGTATCGTAAATAATGAAGGCATTTAAACTTCCTGTCAGACAAAACGATTTAAGTGGTGATGGGAAAAATAAAGACAAAATGTGTCTAAGTGAGGAACTGTGAAAAATGGGCAAGATGACAACAGATCCTCTACCGCCTCAGGAATCCACAGATCAGAGAGATTACATGCAGAAGGGAAAAACATAAAATATCTGATGAACCATGAAAGATGAGCATGATGACAACAGATCCTCCATCACCTCAGGAATCCATAAATCAAAGAGATTACATCCAGACAAGAAGAAACAGAACAACGTGTAAACTAAGAAGGCATTCTGATAAAAAAAATTCAAAGGAATATTCAATAACATAATATTTACAATCCAAGACCTCAGGCTTACAAACTAAAATACAGATCCCTGCTCATAAAAATCTCTCGGCTCTCCAGCCTTTGAAAAATACACCCCCTTAACATATCATTCATCTCATGTATTTATAGTCAAAACAATAAACATGTCTTGTTGCTTGGGCACCTCTTTTCCAGCACCATATGTCTTCTCTTGTCGGTCATGTTCCTTCTATCAGAAGGAAACTTTGGTCAGTATGGGCATGCATGAGAAACCGCTCTCTGTGGTACCTCAGGCTGATAGTCTTCTATCTCCACGGCTAGACCCTCCATGGTTTCTATTTATTGGACTAAGATGAGGTTTCAACTACCAGTCCCTCTTTTCTTAATTGATCTCTCCTTGGGATTGGGGTGAGGATTAACGCCTAGGGGTCGGCCATGTGTTGCTCTCAGATTTGTCGTTATATAAGAATGTGATTGCGGGGCCACCAAAAGCGGTTTGGATCCACACCTCTTTTGATCTTGCAATCCACCACCAACTACCACACATCTCTTTTACTATGCCATAGTTTCAATTACGGGACTGCTCAAGGATTTCAACGCTCGAGCAAGTTGCATCCCCGCAATGAAGCATGGTCGTTGATCTAGTCGCGTTCTTGTAACAGCCTAGGTTTTGAACCCTCATTTTAAATAATGTATTGTTACAATGCTGAGAGGTCAGGGTGCTCAAACAATTATTAAAGGGCCAATATGCCCAAGAAATGTAATGTTTTGATCATTATTAATAATAAATACATCGCTGGATGTTAGATGGAAAAGGACTAGATTTATAGGGGGCTATGATTCCACAAGAGAGGGCGCTTGAGGGGATAAGTGTTTATTCCTATGTTAATTACCCTTTTTTCCTAAGGGAGGGAATCTGTTATGTGAGATTCTTGGGGAAGGACAAGAGGTTCTTGATTCCCCACGAATTTACTTAAACCCGCCTCTGCTCTGATGGGGGGGTTCGATTGATGGCTTGTTCCTTTATTTCCTGTATGTTCATTCATTTCCCCTCACGCACTTTCATGCACCCAATTACCCATTCATTGGTCCATCCTCATCTATGTCTTGGATTGGGAAAGGGAACTGAACTACCAAAGAATTAGCCATGGGATAGTTGGATGTGATGGTCCCTAGTGCAATCTAGCCATGACCTGGGGTCTGCATGTCTGAGATGCATCGACCTATGCCCTGGTTTTCTCACAACTACGAGTCCTGAGAGTTCCAACATTGAGATTCTACACCAGATGTGTTGGAGGCCCTAGAAAATAAGGAGAAGGACTGCTTGAGGGACTGCATGGCAGAGAAGGGTGGAGGTCCATTCTCTTGGGGCGGTATAGGCTGGGTAGAAGAGAGCTGGGTTCTTGGATTGTTGTGGGTGTTGGGAAACCTGTGAGATCTTGAGAGTTGACTGGTCTGGGAACCCAAGTACACTCTAGAACCATCCTTGTGGATTCATAGCCCTGGCTCGGGGGTGACACTGCTGTTGAGATTTGGAGCAGTGGTGTCTACGGTTGGGTGGAACGTCCTTCGTCTGTAGCTAGTTGGTGTCGCCTTTTTATAAACATAAGTGCTCTCTGTTGTGATATTAATATATGTATATGAATGTATTCTGCTGTGTATTTTAATTATCATTTAACTATATCTTAGATTATGCATGTTTGCTGGATATTGTTGTGCATGTCGCTAAATATTGTATCTTATGTGTTCTTATTAATTAAATAATGTATGAGTAAGAGTACAAAGTCCAAGGGTGGGCTTGTAGGTAGCATGCCCCGACATGTGGGTGGCTGGGGATGTTACAGATTGGTATCAGAGCTTCTAGTTGAAACACCGGGCCGATATGGGTCGGGTCTGTTGGTCAGAGTCTCGTGGTTACAAATCTAACTCTGAACATGGAGTTGAAAAGCTTAGGAGGAATGGCATTGAAGAATATACATAAGAGTTAGATCATCAGAGATCATTAGATATCGTGACTGTCCCCCTTCAAATTCTACAGCGATCACCATGGATCAGGAGAGATCTGGGATCATTGGATCAAAGGACATGTGAACATGGGTCGTCCGATGTAAAGGAAGAAAGGGTTAACGTCACCACCGTCAGATCCCATGGGAGAAAGATATCAATGGACAAGAGGCATTACGGGGAACCAAGTTGAATGAGAGATAATTCCTTGAGGCGGTCCCACAATCAAAACCACAGTTTCACCGAGGGGTTACGTGTCAGCATCAGGAGAATTGTGGGGAGAAAAGTGGGTTTCTCCAAACCGTCGATGCATTCCCCTGCAAATTGAAAGGAAGTAAGTGATGTGACATGTTAGGGCTCGAACATCAAAACTCCATATAGCCAAAGTAGTTTGGGACCGTCCATTATCAAGGATAGATAGGCAACGTAAGATACACAACTCTAGGAGTTTGTCGACGAAGAGGAGGTGAAATAGCTGAAGTAGATCTTGAATGTCGATCACCAAGAGGTACATGTCAGCAGATCAATAACTCTGGAAAAATCTGTTCGAGAGGTTTTCAATTGATATTTGAAAATCTCGAAGCCCAGAGAGATGGAGAGCCAAAGTAAATCTTGATCGCTCGATCATCTGAGTTATATCTCAGTTGCCAGATCGTTCGAAGTAAATCTCAAGAATCAGATCATCCGAGGTAAATCTAGGTCATCTAATCCAGAAGAGGCATGGCGTAAATCTATGGATTTTGGGTGAAGGCCCGAAGTAAGCCTCAAATGTCCGATTCAAGAGGACATGCGACAAAATCCCATGTACTTCGAGGAGGTTTGAAGTTTGAGATTTATGAAACCCAAAGACCTGAAAGGATCTCAACCATTGATATGTCGAGAGCCATGTGTCACCAAATCCAGGGTTTCAGATAAAAGCCAGTGGGGCCAGATAAGTTTTGAAATTTGATATTTCCAAAGTCCGAAGACCTGAAGTAAGCCTTGATCATCAGATTAAGGAGGACACATGGTGCAGATTCGTGGAATTTGAGTGAAGATCTGAAGTGAATCTTAGCCATCCGATCCAAGAGGACACATGGCGACAGATTGACCATTTTGGGAATTCAGAGTTCGGGAGAATTGGAAATGTACTAGTATGGAAAAATACCAAAGTCCCGAAGCCCAAAGAGCTGAAGTGATGGGGCATGATGACGTAACCTAGAGGTGATGTGGACCCTGGAATTTCTAAAGTGACGTGGCTTATAGACGTCACTTGAGATGACATGGACACATGGGATGTGTGTCACGTGTTAGTAAGTTTTAGGCATTTGGAGTATTGAAAAGTCAGTTAGAATGTGACACATGGCACCCGCCTGATTGGGCCACATGTCCACTTCCATTATTTCTCCATGTGGCGAAAGATCGTACAGTTCGAAGATTGGGAAATCCAGTAGGGGAAATATGTGACAGGTTGCGTTCAGTCGAAAACTCTTGAAGGCCCGAAGGCCGGAGTACATATCGACCATTGATTCTGGAAGATACATGTCGAAGGATCATCAACTTCAGGTGAAAGAACTCTAGGAAAAGGTGCAGGCGGAAGTTTTGAAAATTCCGAAGGCCAAATAGCCGAAGCGATTCACAATCGTTGATCTGTGGGATGACACCTATCGGTAGATCATGGACTCCGGGTAAAATAGTTCTGGGAGGAGGCAAGTGCAAAAAGTTGAGACTCTCGAAGCGTGGAGTCCCAAAGTGGATCTCATTCGTTGATCATGAAAGAGGATGAGGACTGTTGATCTGGTCCTAGCTGAAAGTTCTGAAGTCCCGATTCTCTGGACAAGCACTTTTTCAGCTAAGCACAGGTTCATGATCGTGGTCATATGTAGATTGAGAGCTGAGGGAAGGATGGATAAGGGCCAAATTAGTGGTCTTTGAGACAAGAAAGTGCTAAGGAAGGATTTAGCCGCAATTTCTAGTCGTGGTCACCTAGGATGGTGGTTTAAAGGAAGCACCTGTGCAGGATAAAACTATGTGTCATCCAAGGATAATAGGACACTGTTATTTTCGGAGAATGGGGATATAATCTCCATGAACAAAAAAAGAAAGAGACATGTAGCATGGTTTGGAAATTTTGTTTATCATATGCATAATTCTAACAAAATGGTCGCTTGCACATTTTGTAGAATTAAGGGGTTTCAACACATCAACTCAGGATGCGTATTGAGGAAATGGAAGAAGGCGAGGGATCCTCTAGTCAAGATAAGGAGGCCGAAGGCCAAAATACCGTATTTGGTAATGCAGAGACAGAGTCCAATGAATGCAAGGGAAAAGGAGAGCAGGAAATGTTAATAGAAATAGTAAGAAGCCCGAAGATGGAAGCGCAGAGCTAGAAAGCAGACAACAAGAGACTGATGAGAGAGAAAGGTCAGATAAATGATCAAGTGTTGCAGAGATTAAATCAATTGCAGAGACAAACGAAGAAGGGATCAAACTTAAGACAAGAGGAAGAAGGTAGGTGCCATGAAAGAAGGGATGATCGTGGAAGAGATGGTTATTCCAAAAGTACTAGCAGAGCTCATGGACACCACTCACCTCCTTACTTAGAAAGAAATTTTTATGCATCAGATGATCTCGTAAGCAATCTAGAGGTGTCTCCTGTCAGACACCAAAGAAGGAAACAAGAGGTGGATAGTTTGCAAGGAGAGTTGAGGAAGCTCAAGACACCTTCCTTTGAGGGTGAAAGAGAAAGGGAAGATGATGCAGAAACATGGTTTCTTGGGCTCATGAGATATTTTCAGTTGCATAACTATTCGCCCAACCTGGAAGCCAGGATTGCCACCTACTATTTACACGAGAAAGATACAATGTGGTGGGAACAACTAAAGAAAGTGGAACATGTTAATGAAAGTAGGATCACTTGGAAGCAATTAAATAAGTACTTCCAGAAGTAGTACCTCTTAGAGAATTTCTATGACAAGAAAATGAAGGAGTTCTTTGAACTCATATTGGGAAGCATGACTATGGAAGAGTATGAGAAGAAGTTCTTGGGATTGTTAAAGTATGTCAGGTTCATTGGTGATGAGAAAGTGAAAATACATATATTTCTAAGTGGACTGCCAACCTTTTATAAGGAAAAGATCAAGTATGATGAGCCCAAGACCTTGGCTGAGTCCATCAGGAAGGATAAATACTTGTGTGAGCAAGGCCAGGGAAGAGAATCCCTACAGAAATCTTGGAAGGACAAGAAAAATGTGAAGTCCGGTTAGAGGAGGAAAGGATTCAAATCTCTAATAGGAATGAGCCTAATAGAACATCAAGATCAATATGCTAAGGGAAATTTCAAGAAAGAAGATTCCTTGGGAAAAAAAGGAATACCACCAATCCAATGTTGGGGATGCAAGGAAGATCACCTATACAAGGATTGCCCACATAGAAAGGACAGAGTGAAGAATGTGCACAAAATCCAAGAGGCTACAATAATCGAAGATATGGGAAGAATCTATGAAGCTTTAAATGATCGACAATCAGAGTACCATTCCAATATGATCGAGGTGGAAGGTAAGATCATAAATCTGCCTGTTGTTATTTTGATTGATTCAAGAGCAAGTCATTGTTACATTGATCCTAATATAGTGGATACATTACATTTGGAGAGAAGTAAACTTGGAAAATCAAGTTTGGTTCAGTTAGCCATTGGAACCAAAAGAAGAATCCATGACATGGTCAGAAGTTGTTCCATAAGTCTTAATGGCGTGAATACTAGTATTGATCTAAATATCATACCATTGGGGTCTTATGATATTTTGATTGGAATGGATTGGTTGGACAAGCATCATGTTGTCCTAGATTTTCATAACAAGACATTTACATGTCTTGATGGAAATGGAAAACAGAGAACTGTGAAAGGAGTTCCAAGACACATCTCTATAAGGGAGATTTCAGCCTTACAACTAAAAAGATGTTTTAGGAAAGGATGTCAATTGTATGCAACTCATGTGGAAGAGCCAGATAATAAAAAGGGGCCAAGCCTTGAATATTTTGTGGTACTACAGGAATTTGAAGATGTATTCCAAGAAATAAATGGATTTCCACCAAGGAGGGAGATAGATTTATCAATTGATTTAGTGCCAGGAGCTGCCCCAGTGTCAAAGACACCTTATAGAATGAGTACACCAGAGTTAAAATAATTACAAATGTAGTTGAAGGAATTCTTGAAGAAAGGGTACATACGTCCAAGTGTTTCACCTTGGGGAGCACCAATACTTTTTGTCAAAAAGAAGGATGGAACCTTGAGGATGTGTATTGACTTCTGACAGCTGAACACGTACACTATAAAGAACAAGTATCCTCTACCCTGAATTGATGACCTCTTTGATCAACTAAGAGGAGCAAAGATATTTTCAAAGATTGACCTAAGGGCAGGATACCATCAGGTAAGAATCAAGGAAGAAGACATTCATAAGAAAACTTTTAGGACCAGGTATGGGCATTAGGAATTTGTAGTGGTGCCATTTGGACTGACCAATGCACCATCTGTCTTCATTTTCTTAATGAATGACATATTAATAAATTATTTGGATAAGTTTGTCATAGTATTCTTGGATGACATACTTATCTATTCTAAGTCTGAAGAGGAGCATGAACATCAATTAATATTGGTATTGAAAGTACTAAGAGAACATCAGTTGTATGCCAAGTTGAGTAAGTGTTCTTTCTATCAAAATCAGATCCATTACTTGGGACACATTATTTCAGAGCAGGGCATAGCAGTAGATCCAGAGAAGATCGAAGCCATTAGGGGATGGCCAACACCCAAAAATGTGTCAGACGTCAGATCTTTTATGGGATTAGTTGGCTACTACAGAAGGTTCATATTAGGGTTCTCTAAGATTTCTCATCCCATCACTTCTTTGCAAAATAAGGGAACTAAATTTGAATGGACACTCAAGTGTGAAAACAATTTTAATCTATTGAAGGAATTACTTACTAGTGCACCTATGTTAAAGATTGCTGACCCAAATGAAAGTTTTGTGGTATGTACAGATGCATGTAATGAAGGACTTGGGGGAGTCCTCACACAAAATGGACATGTCATTGGATATGAGTCCAAAAATCTTAAGGAACATGAGAGGAACTATGCCACCCACGACTTGGAAATTTCTTCCATGGTTCACACCTTGAGGATGTGGAGGCATTATCTCATGAGGAAGAAATTTGAATTAAGGACATACCACATTGACCTGAAGTATGTTTTTGAACAACCGAACTTGAATTCCAGGAAAACAAGATGTCTGTAATTTCTAAGTGATATGACTTTGATATCAAGCATATCAAGGGAAAGGAGAATAAAGTTGTTGATGCACTTAGTAGAAGAGTGCATCTCATGCATGCTACTGTTGTTAGTATTCATCAATTAGAGTTGAAGAGAAGAATTTTAGATGATCTTGTTACAGATAAGCATTACCTACAAGTAAAGGAAAACCTACAACAAGGAGATGTACAACAAAAAATAAAGGAGTATGAGATAAAGGCATATGGATTACTCATGCATAAAAATAGAATCTATGTTCCTAGTTCCGGAGAACTGAGGAATTTGGTACTGAAGGAAATGCATGATGTTCCTTATGCTGGACATCTTGGTTACCAGAAAATAATTTCAGCAGTAAGAAGCCATTTCTTTTGGCCAGGAATGAAGAAGGATGTTGTTGATTACATCGCTCGATGTATGGAATGTCAGAAGGTGAAGGTTGAACATAGGCACCCAACAGGTTTGTTGTAGCCATTGCTAATTCCAAAGAATAAATGGGAAGTGATCACCATGGATTTCATCATATGATTACCCAGAATGAATAAGAAACATAATTCAATCATGGTGGTGGTTGACAAATTAACAAAGGCTACTCATTTTGTGCCTATGAAGACAACACATACAATGACAAATATTGCAGAAATTTTAATGAAGGAAATTGCTAGGTTGCATGGGATACCTAGGACAATTGTCTCAGACAAAGATACGAAGTTTGCCTCCAATTTATGGAGGGGATTTTTTAAATGATTTGGCACAAATATAAACTTTAGCACCACGTATCATCCCTAGATAGATGGGAAAATCGAGAGGGTCAATTGAATAATTGAAGACATGCTAAGAATCTATTTGATGGATAAGCCATCCGAGTGGGAAGATTACTTACACTTGGTTGAGTTTGCATATAATAATGGGTATCAAGCTTCATTGATAATGAGCCCATTTGAAGCCTTGTATGGTAGGAAATGTGATACTCCAGTAAACTGGGACAACCCAACAGATAGACTGGTACTTGGGCCGGAGTTGCTCAAGGACATGGAAGACCAGGTGGTTAAGATCAAGTAGAATTTAAAGGTAGCTCAGGATAGACAACAAGTTTATGCAGACAAGAACATGACAGATAGATAATTTAAAGTAGGGGAGCATGTACTTTTGAAAGTGAAGCCCAAGAAAAGCTCATTGAAATTGGGTAGTTGTACAAAGATGCAGCCAGATTATGTGGTCCATTTGAAATATTGGACAGAATAGGGCCAGTTGCATACATGTTTGCATTGCCTTCTTCCATGAATGTGAATAATGTATTTCATGTATATTTACTAAATAAATATGGACATGAACCTAACCATGTTATTTATTGGCATCTGATTCAGGTAGAGACGAAGGGAGACTTTCATGTTCAACCAATATGGGTATTGGACAGAAAGGTAAAAATGCTCCAGAATTGAGTTATAGAGCCGATAAAAGTTCAATGGACCTGCTACGGTCCTAAAGATGCTACCTGGGAGCATGAAGATGCCATGCGGGTAGAGTACCCACAACTTTTTGAATAATTTTGAGATTTTGATCTCTATTTGTATATGCACTGAGGACAATGCCAAAATAAGGGGGAGGGGATGTAACACCCTAGGTTTTGAACCCCCATTTTAAATAATGTATTGTTACAATGTTGCGAGGCCAAGGTGCCCAAACAATTATTAAAGGGCCAATATGCCCAAGAAATGTAATGTTTTGATCATTATTAATAATAAACACATTGATGGCTACTAGACGAACAAGGACTAGAGTTATAGGGGGCTATGATTCCAAAAGAGAGGGGGCTTGAGGGTCTAAGTGTTTATTCCTATGTTAATTACCCTTTTTTCCTAAGGGAGGGAATCGATTACATGAGCTTCTTGGGGAAGTCCATGAGGTTCTTGATTCCCCATGAAGTTACTTAAACCCGCCTCTGGTCTGATGGGGGGGTTCGACTGATGGCTTGTTCGTTAATTTCATGTATGTTCATTCATTTCCCCTCACGCACTTTCATGCACCCACTTACCCATTCATTGGTCCATCCTCATTCGCGTCTTGGCTTGGGAAAGGGAACCAAAATTCTGAAAAATTAGCCACGGGATAGTTGGTTGTGATGGTCGCTGGTGCAATCCATCCATGACCTGGGGCCTACATGTATGAGATGCGTCGGCCTGTGCCCTATTTTTCTCACAACTGCGAGTCCTGAGAGTTATAGCATTGATATTATGGACTAGATGTGCTGGAGGTCTTGGAAAATAAGGAGAAGCACTGCATGAGGGATTGCGTGGCAGAGAAGGGTGGAGGTACATTCTCTTGGGGCGGTACACGATGGGCAGAAGAGATTTGGGTACTTGGATTGTTGTGGGTGCTGGGAGATCTATGAGAGCTTGAGATCTGACTGGTTTGGGAATGCAAGTACACTGTAGAACCGTCCTTGTGGATTCATAGCCCTAGCTCAGGGGTGACACTGCTGTTGAGATTTGGAGCAGTGGTGTCTATGGTTGGGTGGAATGTCCTTGGTATGCAACCAATTGGTGTCGCATTTTTATAAAGATAAGTGCTATCTGTTGTGATATTATTATCTGTGTATGAATGTATTTCACTGTGTATTTTAATTATCGTTTAACTAAATCCTAGATTATGCATGCTTGCTGGATATAGTTGTGCATGTCGCTAAATATTGTATCTTATGCGTTCTTATTAATTAAAGAAGGTATCAATAAGAGTAATAAGTCCAAGGGTGGGCTTTTAGGTAGCATGCCCTAGCCTATGGGTGGCTGGGGATGTTACAGTTTCGTGATCTGAGAAGCCCTGCCAATTTAGTGCCCCTCATAAAGTTTATCTGCCTGCCAACTCCAAGACCCCTTTAACTATGTTTAGAGATGAAGCCAAATTGGTGTTTCAGAGCCTTGAATGTGGAGAAGTGGATGGGTTCCATGTGTCCTTCGCCTCTCTCCAATGTGACCTTAGGTTGTGACCCGACGCTTATTCAAAATGCATTCAAAACTCCACATTTCGGGAGTTCTGGCTCCATAAATTTAACATTCTCCCGGAGTAACCTTCCTCCAGAATGTCAGATCTTCTGCCACGCATCCTCTTCCAGGGCCGACTGAGATCTACTGCGGGTGATGGATCTCTGAGAGTCCTTCGTATTCCCTTAGATTCTTTCTTCTGGAGTACTATGCTTCGGATTTCACAATCTGCTGACATGCATCCTCTGGAGATCGACGACCCATATTTACTCCGCTGCTTCGGGCCTCGTGATTTTTGAGTGTATGAATCTTACGATTTTCCGGAGTGCCACATATCCAGAGTTCATATGTGGCACCACGTGTACCCTTTCTTTGGACAACTGAGATTGGCTCCGACTTTCAAGACTTCAAACTCTTTGGATGAATAACTCTTACAATCCTCCGGAGTCCTGATTTTCACAATGTTTCCCCACCGTCGATCTCTCCCCAATGAGATACGACGATCAAGACTTAACCTTTGCTTGATGTTTAATTTCGGGGCTTTTTCTCTGGTGTTAAACCTCACACAACTTTATAATTCCGAAGGCTCGGGGGCCGCTAATCTGAACTTCATAGGGGATATTCGCCGTTGAAAAATGAGCATGTCGGTTGTTTGTATTTTGAGCCCGAAATGGGCTGCTCTTGAGTGCTGCGTTTAGATGCTTCATGTGTAGACCATGAAATTGGATGACCTACTTCCCTTAACAACTATATGTGATAATATTTGTCTCCATAAGGGATGGCATGCACCCTGCGAGCTGCCAAGAACAAGCAGTTTCAGTGCCTTAGTTGTTGGTTTATTGAGTTGAGCTCAAAAATATTTCGCTGAGGAGAGTAGGCCGATATGTACACTACTTAACTTACAAAAAGAAAGAAAACACACATGCTCCAGAAGGATATTATTTATGTACAATCCTAGACTAACTGACTTTTACAATAGGCTAGGTGACAACAAACTTCCACCAGATCTACTCAAGTAGCTTCCTAATGTAAAACTTTCTTACTCTTCCACTGATCAACAAGAGATAATAAAACTGTGACAGCAAAATAATTACATTTTTCAGATTACCCCCCAATGTCGAGGGTATGAAAAATATTGAGGGATTCGATACATGGAGAAAATGCAACTCCATGTACTCGTCCACATGGTCATAAAATAGGTGATAAAACCTACTAGATTGGCAACAAAAATCCTTCTCTGTTTAGAACTGCTCACATCTGGTTGAATGTCCACGGAAAGAACAGGTGAGTGAAAGGCTGGTGTAGGATGTTGATCCAATTCTCCTTTGTCTACTCTGATAACATCTACTTGCCGATGGAAAGAAATCTCCTCATGTATACCAATGGATGGCTCTTTCTCTCTATCATGCTAGTCTTGGTAAAATATTTTGCTTTCATTAGAAGGTTGGATGCTAATTCTTTCTTCTTCTAATACAAAAACCACCTCAACATCTTCGTCACTGTCTCCATTATGATCAAATAAAGGAGGAGCCTTGAATGACATACCGAGAGGCATCTTCTACCCAACATGAGAAAATTGTTCTTCATTACTAAACATAGTTTGCCTTTCAAGATTCAATCTAGGAAGCAATATCTCATCATCATAATATGAGTCAAAATTAGGTTGTTCATATCTAGGATTTTTAGAGACAGGGCTACAAAGAATATCATCTTCTAGAACAGACTCAATTTCTGCAGTTTCCTTATTGAGACAACAAACACAATTTTCATCAGATGCAGATGAACATGGAAGAGAAAAAATTGATTCCTCATTCAAGGAATCTTCTTCATTCTCACATCCTTCATAATAATTGGCTATATCCTAAACACGGTGTTTGTACTCCTCACAACAACTATGACAAATTAACTCAGAGGAATAAAACTTTTGACAATGCATATTGAAAGCTGGATGAAATTGTTCTAGGGAGGAGTTGCTAGCAAGGGGAAATGATAGATACCACACACGAGCATCTCCCTCTAATGAGTACATGAACATCTTCATTAATACATCCTTATGATGTATTCCCCACTGATGCATGAGTTCATGAAACTCAAGCAGATGCTCTGCAGGGTTGTCATCTCTATGTTCTCTAAATATGGGCAAAACATCACCCCACTCATCCATAGTAGGAACAACATTTGGAAAATCAGGAACAAAAGATAAATTAAAAGGAGTAAAACTCCAAGCCAAAATGGCTCCCATCTGAAAATATGACTTCTTAAAAACTGTGGAGTCGCCACTAGATTCTTTAATCATGGAGTCACCAGGTGAATGATATGCAGTTTGAATGTGTCTGGTCTTTGTCCATCATCAAAGATCATATCTAGTTATTGTTGTTCTCCTAGGGAAGATATCTTTACTTCCATCCCCAACAACGACGCCATGAATGTTAGCACTGATAATCGCCCTCCGATTGCGAGAGGATAATCCAAATACCCATCAAAACAAAGGGTAAAATGGATTAAAATGGTTTGAGTAGGTGGATCAGTAAGACTGCAGAGATAGGGAAATATAAAATAAGTAA
Organism: Picea engelmannii; assembly: GCA_009831015.1. Lineage (NCBI taxonomy): Eukaryota > Viridiplantae > Streptophyta > Pinopsida > Pinales > Pinaceae > Picea > Picea engelmannii. The sequence goes on along the minus strand of ML777176.1, from coordinate 188,175 downwards.
TTGTATATTAGTTCGAGACCATTGGGCTATGGATTCATAAGTATCGTGAATAATGAAGTCATTTAAACTTCCTATTAGACAAAAATATTTAAGTGGTGATGGGAAGAAGAAAGACAGAATGTGTCTGAATGATGAACCATGAAAAATGGGAAAGATGCCAACAGATCCTCTACTGCCTCAGGACTCCATAGATCAGAGATATTACATGCAGACAAGAAAAACATAAAATATCTGATGAACCATGAAATATGGCAATGATGACAACAGATCATCCATCTCCTCAGGAATCCATAAATCAGAGAGATTACATCTAGACAAGAAGAAACAAAACAACGTGTAAACTAAGAAGACAGACTGATAAAAAAATTGAATGGAATATTCAATAAAATAATATCTACAATCCAAGCCCTGAGGCTTAAAAACTAAAATATAGAGCCCTGCTCATACAAATCTCTCGCCTCTCCAACCTCTGAAAAACACCCCCGCTTCATATATCATTCATCTCGTGTATTTATAGTCAAAACAATAGACATGTCTTGGGTGCCTCTTTTCTAGTGTCATATGTCTTCTCTTGTCTGTCATGTTCCTTCTGTCAGAAGGAAACTCTGGTTAGTATGGGCGTGCAAGAGAAAATTCTCTCTGTGGTACCTTGAGTTGACAGTCTTCTGTCTCCATGGCCAAACCCTCCACGCCTTCTATTTATTGGACTGAGCTAATGTTTCAGCTACCAGTCCATCTTTTCTTAATTGATCTCTCCTCGGGATTAGGGTGAGGCTTAACACCTAGGGGGTAGCCATGTGTTTCTCTCAAATTTGTCATTATATAAGCACATAATTACAAGGCCGCCAAAAGAGGTTTGGATCCACATCACTTTTGATCCCGCAATCCACCACCAACTGCCACACATCTCTTTTACTATACCACGGTTTTGATTGCGGGACGACTCAAGGATTTTAACGCTCGAGCAAGTTGCATCCCCGCAATGAATCTTGGTCATTGATCTAATTGCATTCCATGATCTGGGTAGCCCTGCCAATTTAGTGTTGCTACTAAATTTTATCCACCTTCTGCCAATTGACTATAGGCGCCATGTGTCCTTGGCCTCTCTCCAATGTGACCTCGGGCTGTGACCCGACGATTATTCAAAAGGCACTCCGAAACTCTGCATTTCGAGAGTTCTGGCTCCATAACTTTAACATTCTCTCAGAGTAACTGTTGGACATGTTTAATAGGTAGCATATGCTTGTCATTGATGGAAAGTACAACAATGAAGATGGCATGTATATAGGAAGAATGTACAAAGGATTGTTGGCATGTTTTACAAGATGACAGGCAAACAAAAGACAAAGTTCAGAGAGGTGAATGATCGCGCGCAGACGTCAGAATCCTTTAAGGATTCGAGGAGAATAAGCTAAGGAGGCATAGCGCTCTTATACGTGCAAGGAGCACAGGAAAGAGACCGAGAGCCGTCGGATCTCACTCGGAAATCCCGACAGCGGTTGGAT
>ML777176.1:160304-179814 GCA_009831015.1 Picea engelmannii | reverse complement strand
GAATATCTTCGACAAAAACTGGGAGTAGTCTCTATCATGCAGAGGATCAGGTCTAATTAAGAACAGACATCTCAATTGGTTGTAAGGTGTCAATGAGCATCTTTAAATGCACTGGCTCAGGGGGAGCTTATTCAGCAGATACCGCATGGTTTCATGGGGAGCATGGTACTGTCCACTCTTTGCCATTGATGTCAAAGGGGGAGGCAAAAGACAAGAGGAAGAGTAGACAAGAGGAAGAGTATTGCCATCAATGACAAAGGGGGAGATTGTTGGACATGTTTAACAGGTAGCATATGCTTTTCATTGATGGCAAGTACAACAATGAAGATGGCATGTATACAGGAAGAATGTACAAAGGATTGTTGGCATGTTTTACAAGATGACAGGCAAACAAAAGACAAAGTTCAGAGAGGTGAATGATCGCGCGCAGACGTCGGAATCCTTTAAGGATTCGAGGAGAATAAGCTCAGGAGGCATAGCGCTCTTATACATGAAAGGAGCACAGGAAAGAGACCGAGAGCCGTCGGATCTCACTCGGAAATCCCGACAGCGGTTGGATTAGGAGAAGCTGCGCAGATGTTAAGCGTAGGAGTTGGCATGTAGAATAAGTGATCTGCGCCGTCAGATTGAAAGAAGATACCCGACAACCGTCAGATCTGCAAAAGATGCGAGGGGGATAAGCCATCGGAGAATCGGAGATCGGGATTTTGAAATGTCCAATTCATTTGACAATGAAAACTCCGAAATCGCGATATGCGATTTCGCGATTTGATCACAGCCGTTAAATCAAGCAGCGATCGGGACCATCCACATGTAGACAGGAGGCTTCATCGGAGAATCAGGAATCGGAGTTTCACGAGTCTCGTGAACAATGACAACGAAAACCCCGAAATCACGATATGCGATTTCGCGATGAAATCGCAGCCGTTGAGCCAAGATTGCATCTGAACCATTGATCCAACTCACGATAGCAGACCACGTTGGCAAGGGACACGTGGAACAACCAGGGAATGACAGGTGTCAGGCAGATTCAACACTTCAGGCACATGTAAGTCACGAATCAGAGTGACATGTGGCAGGATCTAACATGTGTCAAACCACATGTGACGTCAGCAGAGGCATCGATGATCGGGACCGTCCATCTGAGGGACAGGTGTCGAAGATCAAGGCACCGTCGGCATATTTGACATCAGGAAATCGGAGTTCCTGAGGTTGAAGGAAATGAGAGATCGAAAGTCTCGAAATCTTGAAGGTATCGAGACTATCCATTTGAGGGACAGGTGTCGGAAATCAGGAGCGAGTCGGCATATCGCCAATCGGGAAATCGGAGTTCCCAAGGTCAAAAGAAACAGGACATCGGAAGTCCCGAAATCCGGACACAATCAGGACCGTCCATCTGAGAGGACGTGTGGCAGGAGATTAGTGCCATTGGTGAAAGGCCCGACAGGAGGTCGTTCATCGGCTAATCGGAAATCGGGATATCGGAGATCCCGGGCGCAAAGGTTTTGTGCATTTCGAAATCGCGATCCACGAAATACCGATGAGTGGGGTACAGCTATCAGCACAGCAGCAAAGGATGACAGAGGATTAGTGGAGGCTAGCTGTCAGAGATAAGGATGCGGTTACAGGTAACGGTCACGTGAACCAGGGTCAGCCAGAAGGGCTGAAGCACATCGCGAATCGGGAAATTGTGAATCCCACAGACATAAATATTATGTCATTGTAAGTGCCGAAACTCCGATGGAGTGATAAGACCAAAGTCACACGGAGACAGGTCATATGGACCATGTTCTAGCCAGGAGGGCTAGCGCACATTTTCGATAGGTATGGTGGTGGTCATGTGATCGCAGGTCACATGGACCATTGTGTATCCGGAAGGGGCTAAAGCTCGGGAAAGGAGAAAATCGGGGATCGGGAATCCCGGAGGCATGTGCATGGTGACATCGAAAATGCCGAAACCCCAATGAGAGGTTTGACTAAGGTCATGTGTAGATGGTCATGTAGGCCAAGGCCTATAGCCAGCAGGGCTAGCGCATGGAAAGGGGCGCATCGACATCGGGGATCGGGACTTTGTAATGACAGAGTCACTTGACATCAAAAACCCCGATTTCGCGAAATGAGAAATCGCGAGTGAATCTAGACTGTCAGATCCAGAAATGATCAGGACCTTTGATTTAAAAGGGCGCACGTAGGTTTAATTCAATTTTTAAACAGGAGCCCGATTTCCTCCAAGCAATAAATATTGGACCCGATGAGCGTTGAACGGGTCCTGGACCAATGGGCTTAAAAAGGGGTCGATGCTCTCGACAGATGTWGTGGTCGAAGGATGCGGAGGCCATTTTTMTGACAGTAGGGATATCTACTGGTGGGTGATGTCATTTGTGCAGGCAGCATGAAAGGTTTGAAGAAAGAGGAACCTCCTTGTGRCAGTCAGGYGRCAGATCTACATTGACARAGAGATCACGGYTGTGGGTTCARCAACCATGAGATCAGAGGCWTCATCTCCAGGTTTATTGAGTTGTTTAATATGTGTTCTTTGGTAACTGCCTGACAGTCTGTAGATCTGTGTTTACTCTTGAGATAATTTTTGTTACTGTCATAACCACTAGATGAAACTGCCTGATCCAGTGTGAAAATTAATGAAACATGGTCAGCAGTGAGTATGAGGGTTAAAACCCTTCAGTAGTAGCAATCTTCCAGTAGAAACTGGTGTTATATTCAGGGGGTTGAAGCTCCCTTCCAGGAAAGGATGGTAAACGAGAGAAGGTTGTAGCCTTCTGCAGGTAGAAGGCTACGTACTAGTATGAGTCTGCACTAGTACATTGTTGTAGAATGTTTTCTTAATAATAATCATTGAAGACAGAGGCAACAACAGCGGTGGTTTTCTCCCTATTTGGGTTTCCACCTTAAATTCTGGTGTTCATGTGTCCTATTCATCTGTGTTAGTTTATTTTGTTGAATTATTGTTTAAAATACATCTGATGAATGAAGAAATCCATAATATGATCTCTGGATGCACTATTGTTTTTCATAAGAATTTACAACAACTGGTCTCTATAAAGTAGACTAAGATTTTTCAGTGAAAGAAAAGTTAAAAATCGACTGATAGCTCAAATACCGATTCACCCCCCCCCCCTCTCAGTATTTTTCAACAGTAACCTTCCTTTAGACTGGCAGATCTTGTGCCACGCATCCTCTTCCACAAATGGATGAGATCTACTTTAGGTGTTGGCTCTTCATGAATCCTTCGTATTACATTAACTACTTTCTTCTGGAGTACTATGCTCCAAACTTCACAATCTACTGACATGCATCCTCTGGAGATCGATGACCCAGATTTACTCCGCTGCTTCAGGTCTCGGGAGTTTTGAATGTATGAATCTTATGATTTTTCGGAGTGTCGCATCTATGTAGTTTAGATCTAGCGCCACGTGTCCCCTTTCTTTGGATAGCTGAGATTGGCTCCAACTTTCGAGACTTCAGAATTTTTGGATGAATAACTCTTACAATCCTCTGAAGTCTTGATTTCTGCAATGTTTCCCCACCGTCGATCTCTCCCCAATGCGATCCGACAGTCAAAACTTAAACTTTGCTGGATCTTTAATTCTGGGGCTTCTGCTCTGGCGCTAAACCTCACACAACTTTATAATTCCGAAGTCTTGGGGGCTTCTAATTTGAAATTCATAGGGGATCTTCGTCGTTGAAAAACGAACCTGTCTGTTGTTTTTATTTTGAGCCCGAAATGGGCTTCTCTTGAGTGTTGCGCTTGGACGCTTCCTGTGCAGACCATGGAATTGGATGACTTTCTTCCCTTGATAAATATATGTGATAACACAACCCAATTAATTTTTTATTCATTTGGTAATTTACAAAGAATATTTATTTTACAACAAACAAGCATACCTATCCCATCACACTAGATGGCGTCATTTCACCCAACAACAAAACTAGCTTCCCTTGTTTGGAGCATTTACACTTAATCACCCCTTTCTACATCCATCCTCATTATTGATCGCACCTTGTGTATCCCAGTTCCCTTCATTGTGATCCCAAATTTTATACCCATAACTACCGATTCATTCACAGTCACTTCATCCTCAGTCCCAATTTGACAAACATTCAACATATTTGATCATCCCTCTGACTTCACATCACTTTCTATCCAGTTGGTTGTTTGATTGTCGTCATTATCAACCATCAATTATTCTCTTCCCAAGGGAAGTCTTGAGTCCCTTTTACCACATACCTCATCCATATTTTTTAGTAACACATCACTATTACAAATTCAATACATCGTTCATAGTTAATTGATTTAAAGGGGTACCTTGCCCTTTGTGTTCATCACTTCATTCATGTTGACACAAACACCAATTTCCAAGATTGTTGTAGTATATCAGTTCCAATTATCATACAAATGGTGAACCATGTATGGGACATAGAGAGTCATCACTTCTATCCACTTCCATTGACCTTCCTAATGTTTGACATAAACACATATCCACATTAGGATGGGTCTTACTTTGTGATAATTGCAGTTTCCAGTTCCAGTCAAGACCCCTGAGCTTGACAGACCATCACTACCATCAAGAACAAACACATATTTCACCTGTTCATTTCAATATCCAGGGAAAGGTTCTCCCCAAAATACTTATTTCTTGTTAGTAATTCCCTTGAGGGTACTACAGATTTCTACTCCATCAATTTTCTAGTTACAACATCCTCAAGTCCTTCTTACTTCTTATGCTCAAACAAATACCTCAGATCTTTTTCTACTATTATAATCACTTATGTTTATGGAACGAGCATGGAGAATGCCTAGCTCATTTATATAAAGAAATAAACCATTTTTTAGGTATGATTATGTTTTGGTAGGTGGATCTCCCCTTTTTTCCTCCATGGGATGGCCTCATTTCCTCAGTCTTATTATCTCTCTCTCTCTCTCTCTCTCTCTCTCTCTCTCTCTCTCTCTCTCTCTATCAAGAATTACTGGACAAAGAAAAATAAATGATGATGTATTTCAACTATTTGTCTGCTCCTAACATCACACATCAAGGGGCATCTATTATCACCTAAAAATATCTCACAGATCTATATAGGTGATCTCCAGAAGGGTCATTGATACAATACAACAAATTGAATACTCGTGGAATTAATACATTATACTTAATAGAGAAGTAAAACTATGGAAAGTGGAGTTTTTAAGACATATGCATGACTTAATAATGTGGATTTTTCATGATCTACATGGTTCTACACATTTGTTCCTTCAAAAGAAACATAAATTGACTAGAAGTGAAGTTTCAACCACAGTTGGCACCTTTATGAAAAAAATCCCATTGGGAGTACTCTCAAGTTGAGGTACAAAGAGGTCTTAAGCTCCATGACTTTCAAATATAGTACCTTAAGTGGTTCCATTTCCACTCAGACATGGGAAACCACATCCAAGTGGCACCTCTTTCCCACTTGGAACTAGTTATTATTGAGCTTGATCAAAGCCTATAAATAGAGGCCATGACTATGCATTTAAAATATAGAAGGTTAAGAATTGTTATCATTCTTGGATGAGTCTCAGAGAATCATCCTTCTCAAGATATCATTCTTGCATTAACCATAGCTCAAATATTTGTGCATTGATCTCTTCCCTTGGAGATATTTTTGCACACTTCTTGTTGAAAGGAGAAAGAGAGAAGGCCCCAAGAAACAACAAAAGACCCTACCAAGGAGGATAGGAGATCCCACTTGCTCATTCAAATCATCTACATTGTATTTCACTATCCTTTTCATCTGGTATGCATTTCATGCTTGCTTACATTTCATTATTTTATGTTTTATTCCCATTCTCCTTGTATTTATGTTTCTTTTTGTTTATTTACCTATCATTGATGATTTGTGTTTATGTACAAACTCTCAAATAATAATTGTGGTGTAACTTCAATCTATTTGACACTTAATGGTATCTTTTTTCTGACTCAAGTGATTAAAACTACCAAACACCAAGTACTACGATGGGATGCATGGGATGATTATTATGCAAATTTTAGCTTGGAACATATTGTTGACATGAATTGAATACAAATGATATTTTATATTCCACCCAGTGAAGAGGCGTGGAATGTGAAATAGAATCACCACAAAGTTAGGGATGATTGACATGGTTCCAAGGAGCTTCTATGAAAATTGACATTTATAAAGAATATTCATAAAGACCACAAGATGACAGAGATCAAGGATGAAATCACTCTTAGAATAGTGTATATTATATCATGGATATGTGGCATGTAGAAATATATCAAATTTCATATTGTTTAGTTTTAATTTATCAAGAAGGTATGAAACAATGGATGTTGGATCAATTGGGACACAATCATAATAAAATAACTAGCCTCACAACTTATATGATTGAGTAAAAAACAAACTTATGATTTTTATATATACACATACTTATTTTGGATCATGGTAGATATAATTCTACCTATATTATCTTATCAATACAAAGATAAGGAAGGACTACCCATGACCTTCCACTATCTATCGATGTGAACAATGCCCTAGTGGAGACATTTTTAGAGGGTTAGAGACAATACCATTAAATGGTGTAGACAATTAAGGGAGAAGATGAGGCATATGTTTGATGGTTTTCAATAGATGATAACTATTAATGTTCAATATATGTGTTAAATTATTATCATGAAAAATCCCACACACTATACATTATGCTAGGTATGACAAGGGGTCACAAGGGGGGCAGAGCCCCCGAAAAAGAATTTGGGTAGTTTTGGCACACAGTTTTTCATCCCATGGTTTTCTAATTCCGGTTAAGGAATTAAGGTTTCAATGTAATCTAGGTCAATGGGTTAAGGTTTTGGATTTCATGGAATTAAATATATTTTATTTGTAAAGTGAATTTAATACAATGAGAGTTAGATGTGTGGCTCTAAACATTTGTTGGTTTTCCTAGTTAAGGGTTTCTAGGGTAAATGTCTAAGTACTATGTGTGAATTCTATTTCTTTCTTCCTATTTTATAAATAATATGTGTGTGCATTGCTATACTGTAAAGGTTTAAAACCAACATTTGGTATCAAAGTAGTTATTGGGTTTAAGGGCACACCTTTATTGCTAAGGGTTTAGTTATATTGGATTTGTGATAAACCTGGTTTCACTGGGAACTTTGTAGTGGTGATTCTTATGGTGAAATAAAATGGCGACCGTTTCTAAAATTGAGATCGAGAAATTTAATGTGAAAATATTTTATATTTGGAATATGAATATGGAGTATCTTCTGGTAGTTAAAAAATAGGGGGTCATTGTGGATCCTTGTAATATACCTATGGTTATTTCGACAAAAGACTGGACAAAGTTGGATAGGAAGGAAAAGAGAACAATCCAATAGTGTCTTTCATATTTAATGTTACTAAATGTGTGAAAAGAAGCTACAACCAATGTGTTATGGGATAAGTTACGGTCTTTGTATCAATCTAAATCCTTGGTAAAAACAAATTTCCTTCAGAAGAAGCTATACCTCTTGAGGATGGATGATGGAGACTTGGTGACAAAGTATCTAAATGCCTTCAATACTATGATAATTCAGATGTTGTTTGTCAACATTAAAATTACTGATGAATATAAGTGCATTAGTTTAATATGTTTTTTTCCATATTCATGGGATAGTTTGGTTGTAGCTATTGGGATTAATGAAACCACATTAAAATTTGATGATTTTGTTTCATCCTTTTTATCAGAAGAAACGAGGAGGAAAACCATGGATAGTCATAGATAAAATGACTTACCTATAAAAGTATGTTTCCTAGATAGAAATAAAAACTATTCCTCGAGTGGGAGACTAAACCTAGAGGTAGATCTAAATCTCTAGGTAAAGCCTTAAGGAAATGATGGAAATTCAGAAGGAATTATATATATATATATATATATATATATATATATAAGTGTTGAGAGAGAGAAAAGATATGATGACGTTCCTTACATAGAAGGGAAGGCCTCCTAATAGGAGGGAGGGTATGTGTACTTGGTGTCTTCAAGCACACATGAAGATCATGATGTATGGTTGATCGATTCATATGCTTCTTTTTATATGACTCCTCATAGGGACTAGTTTTGTGAATATAAAAAGTATAATGGAGGTGAGGTTTTCCTAGGGAATGACTCAATAGCCAAAATCACAGGATGAGGAAAATTCAAGTTGCATATCAAGGGGTCTTGCACATTAGAACACTCCCTGGGTTCTTTCATATTCCAAACATGGCTAGAAACTTGTATCTATAAGTAATATGAGTAGTGCATGTGTACATACTATGTTTGAAAAGGAAACCTACAAAATGATTCAAGGAGTAATGGTATTGACGAGGGGAGTTCAGAATGGAACTATGTATAATATATTGCGAAGCACTATTAGTAATGGGGTGTAACAATTATATTGTTCCTGAGGGTGGAAATGAATAATACCAAACCCCTACAATCTCTGGAGAAAATACAATGTTGTGGAATAAAAGACAGTGACATATTGGAGATAACAACCTTCGAGCATTACACGGTAAAGGTATGGTTGAAGGTATGTCTAATTGAAAACTAGATTTTTATTTATGTGAACATTTCATATATTGTAAACAAAATCGGGTAAGATTCTCATCTCGAGTTGCAAAATAAAAGAAAATCTTAGAGTTTTTACACAATGATGTGTTTGGACATATGCTTGTTCCATCACTAGATAAATATTTGTACTATTTTTAATTCATGATTTCTCAAGGAATACATGGATTTACTTCCTCCGAAAGAAATATGAGGTCTTTGGTAAATTTAAAGAGTTTAAGGCTCTTGTGGAGAATCAAATAGAGAAGAAAATGAAGGTGTTGAGGATAGATAATGGTGTAGAGTTATACAAGAATGAATTTGAGGAATTAGATTTTAATAAGTGCAGTATAACAAGGTAGAATACTACTCCATACACACCTCAATAGAATGGGTTTGCAAAAAGGATGAACATGATGTTGATAGAAAAAACAATGAGCATGCTTAGTGGTACCGAGTTACGTCAACACTTATGGGAAGAGGAAGTGGGTACTGCATCTTATCTGATAAATAGATCACACTCATTAGTGTTGGTGGAAAAAAGTCCACATGAGGCATGGATTGGTAAGAAACCCTTTCTTCAACATATCAGAGTGTTTGGTTGTGATTCTTATGTACATGTTTCGAAGGAAATAGGAGTAAGTTGGATGATAAATACGAAAAATGTATTTTATTGGTTATAAGATTGGTTTAAAATGTTATAAACTTTGGAACCTAGTAACTATGAAGGTTTTCTATAGTCGGGACGTTGTCTTTAGAAAGGTTAAATATGTTCCCAAATAGGAAGTCCCACTAAAATAAATAGAAGCAAAGACAATAGAGTTTTAGTTGGAGGGTGAAGAATCTAACTCAACATATGAAAATGAATAATAATAAGAAGAACCTTATACTCCCATATTGAGAAGACCAGTTAAGGAAAGAAGAAAACCATAAAGGTATACTCCACGTAATTTATATTCTAGTTTTGATTTTTTCTATTATTGATGGTGTTCCCATAATTGTTTGGGAGGTAGTGGATTCAGAGGATGGTAAACTCTGGAATAAAATCATGGTTGAGGAAATGACAACCTTGGATAAAAATGTTTCTTGGGATCTAGTTAATTTTTCAGCTGAAGAAATCGCATTGATAAAAAAATGGGTGTTTAAGAAGAAGTTGAATGAAAAAGGTAAAGTGGAGAAGTATAAATCTTTCCTTGTAGCAAAGGAATATTCCTAGGAAAAGGTAATTTATTTTGGTGACACTTTTTATTCTATTGCTAAATTGACTTCTATTAGATTTATTTTGTTATTGTTGCTACTTTTGATCTTGAAGTAGAATAGATGGATGTAAAGACAACATTCCTACATGGGGATCTTGAAGAATAAATATACATGAAACAACTAGAAGGTTTTGTAGTAAATGGTAAGAAAGAGATGGTTTGCAACTTGAAAAATTCCCTATATGGGTTAAAGAAATCTCCAAGGATGTGGCATCCAAATTTTGATACATATATTTTGGGACTTGATTTCACAAGGAGAAAAGTTGATCACCATGTGTATTTTAAATTAGTTGGTGATCCTTTTATTTTTGTGGTTATGTATGCTGATGATATGTTGTTTATTGTAAAAAACAAGGAAATCATCAAGGAGTTAAAAACTCATTTATCTATTAAATTTGATATGAAACATCTTGGTGCTACAAATTTTATTTTTGGCATGGAAATTAAAAGAGACCGATAAAACTGGTAACTCTGGTTGAATAAGAGGAAATATGTGGAGACAATATTGCAAAGGTTTAATATGTCAGAATGTAAATAGGTCAAAGTCCCTATTCATGTAGGTGTAAAGTTATTTGCAGATTAGTGTTCCAAGACACACAAAGAGGAAGGGGACATATCTTGTGTTATTTATGCTAGTTTTGTTGGTCATTTGATGTATTCAATAGTCTGTACTAGACTAAACATTACACATTTAGTGGAAGTTTTGAAAAGGAATATGTCAAAGCCAAGGAAGGATCATTGCATTGTTGTAAGGAGTTTTTTCAAGTATTTTCATGGTACTACAAATTATGGAATTTGCTACCAAGGAATACCTGGTGTAGAAAGAGTGTTGGACATACATGGATTTCTTGGAACAAGATGGGATAGATATTTGGATTGTAGAAGATATACAAGTGGTTATCTTCTTAACCTATTTGGAGGAGCAATCAGTTGGATGAAAAAGAGACAATATGTGGTGGCTCTCTCAACTACATAAGTTCAATATATGGCAGCTACTCATGTGATTAAGGAAGTTATATGTTTACAATGGTTGTGTTCAAGTATTGGATTTGTACAACAAGTTGTATGGTTAGATTTTGATAGTCACAATGCTATCGTTTTAGAAAATAACATGTCTTATCATTTTAAGACAAAGAACATTGATGTTTAATATCACTTCGTGAGATACATGGTTGAAGACAAGAAGGTGTTGTTGGTGAAGGTGGAAACTTTGAAGAATATTTCAAATTGATTGACAAAGTCCGTAAGAACTAAAAATTTCTCTTGGTGTACATGGACATTCCTTCCCTAAATTGTTGATCATGTAATCCATGGGTCCCCTATTTGAAAATAAAAAAAACAAGTGGGAGAATGTTTGTTAAGTGCTATATTCTTTTCACGACTAGAACCATGTGTTATATGTTTCACTGAGCATAGAAAGGGGGTCATAGGGGAGGGGAGCCCCTGAAAAAAATTTGGACGATTTTGGCACATGGTTTTTCGACCCATGGTTTTTTAATTCCAGTTAAAGAATTGTGGTTGTAAGATAATATTATAAGTCAATTGATTAAGGCTTTTGATGTTGTTGAATCATATATATTGTATTTTTAAAGTGATTTTAATACAATGAAAGTTGCAGGTGCAACTCTAAAAAATTATTGGTTTTCCCAGTTAAGGATTTCCAAGGTAAAATTTTAAGTACTATGTGTGAATTCTATTGTTTTCTTTTAATTTTTATAAAGAATAGGTGTGTGCATTTCTATTATTCAAAGGTTTAAAACTTGCAATCGTTAGGGAGAATAGGGGACTAGTTCAAACATCCCACATATTCCTACATCTGAGCCTGGGGATCCCAAGGGACCCCAATATATATTGACAAAATTTGTAAAGACAATTTCTTTTATTTGAGAGATTACACTATAATTTATAAATCTTAGAGACCCAACAACTATTTTAACACTATTCGATGGATCAATATCTTATACGAGTTTCCATTGAAACTAAGAGGATAGCCACATAACAAGGATGAGATTATGGAACTAACCTATAGCATGTAGAACGAACCTTTCATTTTTCATTCATAATTTGGATATATATGATAGAATCAATGATATAACATAGTTTCATGAGAACTTAAACCCTTTATATAGAAGAAGAATAACATATCTCAGGGAGGATTTTCAAAGCATTGCCAATGTGAGTGAGGGTGTCATAAGGAGGACATAAATCATGCGTGGTATTCTAGAAGGTATTACCCCTGCTTCTAATGTAGAATATGAAGAATCAATGAACATTATTATAGAGGGGATGTGGAAGGAAAGACCAAACAAGTTGGTGATGAACCTTAAATAAGGTAAAGTTCATATTAACAAGGAGGTGGAGTAGAAAATGTATTAGGTTTAAAATGTCGTCACCATTAACTATATCAAGACATACAATAAAAATGTTTAGGTAAAGAAAATTTAGTTAGAGAAATGGTACAAGGCCATAAAGGAAATAAAAAAGGAAATAGAAGAAGAAATTCCACCCTTATCCCTTATTATTTTCCATCTCTATACATTATGCGTGCACACAGGCCTCACAAATGATCTCAGATTTTAATAGCATGTGTTTCCACCTTAAATGAATATTTGTATCACCCAAATACTTGCAGAATACATTCAATTTCTTAGGATATGTTTCCAATAGAATTTTTTTTCTTGACTTGGTCGTGTACTCTTTCATGGGCCTAACATTGTTTTTGTTGGTAGAGGTGCCAACAAACCTACTAGTCCTATTCCTACTGGTTAAGTAAAGCTAGGAATTGATGATAGTTTTAAATACCTCTAACTTATTTATTGATGGATCATTGTCCAATGTATTTATATATTTCCCTCCACAGTTGGGTATAACCATATAGTTTCAATTGAAAAAATGATATCTCATACTCTTATCCAATGTTATGAACTATGAACTAGTATTATAACTATTGCAACCATTAAATCAACTTCACAATGTTGCTATCACCTTGATACAACATGATGTCCAATTTAAATTCCCATTTGAACACAAGCTGGGAAGATGTGATGTCAGAGCTTGGATTCTCTTCCTCTAGATATTTTTCTATCACTTATTTATATTTAGTTTTCCCATTAGAGCCAAGTTCTGAAATAGAATTATAGAGATCCCCAAAAGGTTGGAAGTTTCTCTATAGAAATAACTTTAATATGTCCATATTGTAGGAGATGTTAAATAATTACACTTGCAAACTTGTAAACATCTCCTCCAAGACATCTTTTGGCATGATATTGTAGTCATGTTCTTCCATGGATTAGGTTTGAGGATAATTTATTGAATTTAAAATTTATATCCTACAATGTTCCACAAAAATCCCCAAGAAAACCACTATGATACTTATATCATTTGTAAATTTCCATGGATATTCCACTAGAAAATTTCTCACAATAGATTCTTAACTATATTGTAAATATCATGCAGTTATACTATATTATGCAATGGTTTCTTATAATTGAAATGTAATATTAGAAACATATGTCTAAAAACATTGAAATGAGTTGAAAATGTGAAGCAAAAGGTAGAGAAGATACACCACATCATTAACATATTGAACACCAAATGTACTTTGGGAAACCGAAAGTGGGAAACCGAACAAGAAGATGAGCATTGTATATTGATATTGTATTCTTATATTAAAATGTAAGATACAAATAAAAATGGTCTCACTATGGTGTATAATAGATTTTGTGGATTGTTGTTGAATATTGTACGGTCTTCTTCTTCGTCTATCACACTCTAGTATCCCACTATTTTGATATGCTTAACTATGGAGTAGTAAATCATTGTAATCATAATGAAATCCCTTCCTTTCCTTGTGGATCATTTTTTAACATGTCATGAGAGTTTTGCATGGTTATGATTAGGTTTCTTACATGCCTGAACTCCAAATTAGGGTTAGGGTTTGGGACCCTCTAGAATCTTATTGAAATTACAACACGACTAGCTCCACATATATGAATAATGAGAGTTGACAAGGAATTCACTTCATACTTTGGTGGTCAAAGCACAAGTTAACTTGTGGTAGGAATAAATTATTCATACTAATTCCAATTGAAGTGCGCTTTGGACCGTTGGAAATCTCTTGACAAGGAGAACAATGTCAAGGGGCTAGGAATTTTTTTCACATATATTTTACCCCGCCCCCTTTCCCACAAGAAAACACCATTTAAATACAAACACAATGTCCAAACAATTTAGGACCCCAAATCACCAAATTAGGGATTACACCTAAGATAGTCCCAACAAGGCCATGGATATTTTTTTCCACCCAATAAAGTACCAAAATGGAGTAAAAAATACAAATGATCCATTTTGTATAAATTAGCTTTTTTTTGTGACCAAATAGGTACTCACAACAATATTTATCATTACAAAATTTGTTCATCATCACATTCTTCTAAACATTGACCTACATTAATCTTTATCATGTCACAAGGCTTGTTGGGTTGGTTATAGAATAGGGTCCACGTGGGTTTCCAACTGAATAGGTCCTATATATTCTAACCATTGGAATATTCAATCTCCAGGAAAGGGAAGGTCTCACTCAAAGCATTGTGCTCAGATAAAATATAATATGGGGCTTATGTAGCATGGAGGTCATTACTAACACATGCATCAACTAACACAGGATTTCCTACTCATTATTTATCTTATCACAACCTATAGTGAAGCATTAAATGGAAAACATAAATTATTCCATTACAGTTCACTTCTCTTCTTATAGGTGCAACATAGATTAAGTAAAGGATATCACATTCCTTAAAATTAGTAGAGAGTATCAAAATGCAACATCATCACCATATAAACAAAAGACAATTAATTTTTTTAAGGGGGCCTTATTCCATTGATATTGACGTGATCTAGTGCATCATTAACCACTTTAAATTATATTATACAACAACTATCATCTATTGATTAACAACTATCCACTATGCTCATCAATTGTCTATAGGAATAAGCCTTTACTATATATATATATATATATATATATATAGAGAGAGAGAGAGAGAGAGAGAGAGAGAGAGAGAGAGAGAGAGAGATGTGCGTGTGTGTGTGTGTGTCTGTATTCACCCAAGGTGGGAGAGTGCCTGCAAAAATATCAAGAGCCATTTTCTTATTTCTTGTCTTGGCTTTATTGAATCATATTGTTATCCCTTTTATTTGTTTAGGTGGCATCCTCATTTCACCACATATTCATCAATTGTCCGAGATATTTCTTGTTATCCTAGTCCTTGTCAACCTCCATTTCCAGATGAAATTGTAGTCTTCTTCCTTTGCTTCAACCTATTGGCATCCTAATTTTTCCACCTCTTCATCAATTTCCTAGGATCTCACCTATTTTCTTGATCCTTATCATCCTCCATTTTTTATGCTCTTTATGCTCTTAATAGCCACTATGTTATGTGATGGAACTTCAATATGCCTCCATTGATTTATTTTGCACCACCTTGTCTTCCTTGTTGTCACATCCATTTCACCTTCAAAATTCCAAATTCAAAATAAGGGGCCCAACAACCCCCAACCACACCTATTAAATATGCCTCAAGTCAAATTCCATCAACCTTTCTTGATTCAACATCTTCTGACACTTCCTTCTGTGACGAGTTCAATTCATTCTAAAATGAGGAGCCCAACTCGAGGACCACCTCAAAATTATTTTCTACAAAATCTATGAAATATTCCAACTGTATGGATGATTTATTGACCAAGATGTTCAATCCTACCAAATGTATACATTATCCTAGTTATCAACGAGTGTTTACAACCACATCCCCTGCACTAATACCCAATATGATTCCTTTATCTACTACATTTTCTAAATTGAATTGAAATACACTAGCATAACTAGTATACAATATTGAAACTATGATTAGACCAATCTATTGGATTGGTAGACTTGGTCCAATTCTTCATCATCTCATTATATGTCACAACTTTTCCTCCTAGGCAAGTGGGTCCATTGTTTATCTAATTCCTGCTAAATTTGGTTATTTTTTCCTAGATGGATTATGATGGTCATTCTCTCTACTTTACTAACTACATCTAATTCTGTGTGGTTAGGACAATCTCCTTGGATTATTTGGTGGTTTCCTATAGCTTCTCCTTAACTCACTTGACTATTTCTATGGTTTTATATAGACTTTTTAATATCCAGGCCATATTCTATTATTCCATAGAGAATTATCTGTCACATATCTCCTTTATATTTTCCTTCCCATTTTTCATCTATTGGACTATGAATTGCATGTTCTTGATGATCTATGGAATGGGGCATCAACATATAGGTCGTTGATTTGTGTGTCTTATTATTTTATGGTTGGCCACATCTATATAAGTTAGCTTCATAGTGATTCAACTTGGTCTTGTAGGGTGACTCTCTCACTGCATAATCCATATACTTCTTAAATAACATCCTCTAACTAAATCTATAGATTTTGGTTCTCTATACACAACTAGGTTTGATCCATTTCCACTTGTATGAGTATTTGTTTGATTTCATTCCTAAAAATGAAATTTTGATGAATTAAATATTTGATAGGTATTAGGAAATGGAACACTTTCATGCTAAACCTGATAGAAGAGAGGAAGAAAGATTTAAGATATAAATCAAATGACAAAGAAAACACACAATACATAGAGATTTTACCCTACAAACCCAAATGGGAAAACCAACATTCCTTGAGAATCTTTCTCTGTTGTTTTCTTATTCATTCAGAATAAAAGGTTACATGCCCAACCTTGGTCCACACCTAAGACACAATCGACATCATACCTTCTTTGTTTACACAAGAACAACCCTATATCCAATTTGTCTTATATCTACATGACCAACAACCTCTAAAACTATTGATCTAAAGATTAAATAAATATTAGATTTTACAACATTACAACACACCTTATTTATAGGATTTACAATAGGAAAAAACATAAATAAAGGCACACAAAAACAATTACAGATCCATGGAGATCATTGGCTACAAATCCCACGAATCTCAGGATTTTTTTACTATCGACTACCAAGTCGGATTACCAGTCGACTACCAATCGACATTCATTCGGTATTTAGTCGGTTGTGACACGAGTGCATTCCAACCTCTTATCAGTTGACCTCTTTAACTTATTGTCGATTACTTCGACTTAGAATTTTCATGGTCGATCCACCTTGACCTTTGACTTTAATTGCAAAGAATATAACAACCCAAAATTCTACCACTTGTTGTCTTCTTTGTTGAAATCGAGAGATTCCTTAACTCTCATTAACAGATCCGAGGTAGCAATTCCCATTGCCTCTCTGCACCAAGAGAACTTCATAGCACTTACAAACTTGGTCAAAGAGTCTACTATGTTTTCCAATGCATCTACTTTATCCAACAACACCTTGTTTCTTTCCACCATGTATCTCATGAATGGTATTGTACATAAATATGCTTAGTCTTGGAATGATAAGTTGGGTTCTTTTCTAGAAATATTATGCTTTGATTGTCGCAACTTATATTCATAGCTCTATGATCAAACCTGATTCCTAAACACAATTGTTGCATCCATACTTCTTCTTTGCTTCCATGAGTGGATGCCATGTATTCAACTTTTGTTTTTGATAATGCTACGACCTCCTGTCTCTTACTCATCCAGTTGATTTATCCACAAAATATATTGAATGTATATCCATTGTTCGACCTTCGTGGATCTAGATCTCCAACCCAGTTAGCGTTGAGAAATCCATGTACATTTAATTCATTGTCACCTCCAGGTTTTCCTTGGTAGCATATATCATAATATTTTGTGCCACACAAATACATGAATACTCTTTTGACAACTGTCCAATGCTCCTTTCCAGGTTTCAACATGTATCTTCTCAAGACTCCCACTACGTGGGAAATGTCTGGTCAAGTGTAGACCATCGCATACATTAGAGTACCAAAACACTTGCATAGGGGACACGTTCCATATCCTCTATTTATTCTTATGTCTTTGGACACTGTTCAACAATTAGTATTTCTCCCACAAGAATTGGCACCTTTATAGGTTTCCAATCCTACATGTTGAAATTTTTCAAAATAGTGTCAATATACTTCTTCTATTTCAATCAGATCTTCCTAGATACTTTATCTCTTGTGATCTCCATTCCCAAAATGAAGGTCGCTACACCGATATCCTTCATGTCGAACTTGGAGGATAACTACTTCTTCACCTCCTTTATTTCGTTCATGTTGTTTCTGATCAAAAACATGTCGTCGACATATAATGCTACATATATGAAACAAACACCTTCTTCCTTGGAATATATGTAGTGATAAAATTTGTTTCTCACAAATACAAAACTAAGGATTTATGTGTCAAATTTTTGATACCACGTCCTTGGTGATTTCTTTAGATCATAGAGGTATATTTTCAATTTGCACACCGAATCTTTCTTTCCCCTTACTATAAATCCTTCAGGTTATTTCATGTAGACTTTTTCTTCCAAGTTCTTGTGTAGGAACATTGTCCTCACATCCCCCTGTTCTATTTCCATATCAAATGTTGCAGCCAAAGACATTAGTACTCTAATGGAAGTTAGTTTTGTAACAGGGGAAATATCTCACTGAAGTTGACTCCTTTGACTTGGGAATATCCTTTCGCTACTAGTTGATATTTGAATTTATTGACTTGACCCATTGTGTTCATCTTCTTCTTAAATACCCACTTGCTATCAATTATCTTTCTTCCATTAGGTAATTCAACTAAATCCCACATCTCATTCTTTTGCAAGAATTCCATCTCTTCGACCATGGTGTGCTTCCAGAGTCTACCCTCTCTTGAGTCGACTGTCTCCTGTTGGTTGTGGAGCCTGATTATCTTCCTGATTCAGAGGTCCTTGCTTTCAGCCGTGTTTATACCCCATGAAGTATTTACACCCCAGAAGTATGTACACTCTTCCACGCGGGGGAGTGCAGAGGGGGGGTACCCCCTCTGCGGGGTCCAGGGGGTCCATCCCCCCAGTTGGGGGGTTTGGGGGCAGCGTCCCCCGATGGGGGTTCGGGGGCGAAGCCCCTGAAGCAAAAATTGCCTTGTAAAAGTATATTGTAATTTCATTGTAAATCTGGACCGTTCATTATAAGGTCGCAGATCTAACATTAGAGATTATGTTAGGGTTTTTTCCCTAGAAGGAAACCCTCTTTTATGAGGGAAATGTATTGCGGCTATGGATGATGGTGAATATTGTATTCTGAGAGAGGAGACTGTGAGAGAAAGAAGAGGAAGTTACAGCGGGTTTTGCGGTAGGTTGTATCCCTTCATTTGCTGGATAATAACAAAGGAAGAACCTGGCAATTTCTCTGGTGGACGTAGCCCACACTGGGTGAACCACATAAATCTATGTCTCTCTTGTATTGTGTGTCTTCTGTGTTTTGTTTCTGCATTTGTTTTTATTTTATTGCTCCGCGGTCCTATTTTTTTAATAACTGGTATCAGAGCATAAGGTAACTCGCAGGAAAAGAGGGTTCCTTGTTCGAGTGGGAGCAATGTCGGAAGATGGAAAGTTTAGGGTCGAGAAATTTAACGGCCAAAACTACCAGTTATGGAAGATGCAGATGGAAGACTATTTATATAAGAAGGATCTATTCCTACCATTGAGTGGAGTAGCAAAGAA
>ML777176.1:111977-145248 GCA_009831015.1 Picea engelmannii | reverse complement strand
TGGAATTGTAGGAAGAAAGAGGACATCTAAAGAAAGATTGCAGAGCTCCAAAGAAACAAAGAGATGGACAACATGAAAAAAATCAGGAAGCAAATGTAACAGGTGATGTGTTACAAGATGCTTTGATTCTTTCTGTAGATAAAATTTCTGAGTCTTGGGTAGTAGATTCAGGGGATTCATTTCATGCCACACCCCATAGGAAACATTTTCTATGTTATGTTCAAGGTGATTTTGGACAGGTTCATTTGGATGATGATGCACCATGCAAAATTGTTGGAATGGGAAAGGTAAAAATAAATCAAAGCAATGGAAACCAATGGTTGTTGAAAGAGGTAAGACATGTTCTTGATCTAAGGAAAAATCTAATTTCAATAGGGAAATTGGGAAGTGAAGGTTGTATACCCATATTTAGAGATAAGGTGTCTGGAACCGAAAACAGAGACCAGTAATTCTTTGAGACCAGTCAGTACCCACCTTGCTTCACCACACAAGATGCTTCTAATAAGATTCTCGAACAAGAGGGTAGAGCAGCCGAGCAAAAGGTAGATTCCCGAACTATGTGTGGAAAGTCACCAACGGATCATTGGTGATAGCAAAAGGAGACAAGGTAGGTAAATTGTATTTATGTACTGGTAATACCGAATCTTCTATCTCTATAGATTCTACAGGAGTGGATACAACACTGTGGAATCATAGGCTTGGACACATGAGTGAGAAGGGGATGAATATACTTCACAAAAGAATTTATTTTCTAGATCTTAAACAAATTGATTTGGATTTCTATGAGCATTGTGTTTATGGAAAACATAAGAGAGTCAGATTTCTCAGAGTTGAATAAGAAAAGAAGAGTGAAAGGTTAGATAATTGTGCATACATATGTATGAGGATCAACTCAGGTATCATATATTGGTGGCTCTCGTTATTATGTTACTTTTATTGATTATGCAACTAGAAAAACTTGGGTTTACTGCATTCGACAAAAATCTAATGTTTTTATACTTTTAAGAAATGGAAAGATTTGGTTGAGAATGAGACAAGAAAAAGGTTGAAGTGTCTGTGATCAGAAAATTGAGGTGAACATTTCAATACCGAGTTTGATGATTATTTTTCATACC
The DNA here is from genome assembly GCA_009831015.1 of Picea engelmannii. Classification (NCBI taxonomy): domain Eukaryota; kingdom Viridiplantae; phylum Streptophyta; class Pinopsida; order Pinales; family Pinaceae; genus Picea; species Picea engelmannii. The sequence continues at coordinate 144,133 of ML777176.1, read as the reverse complement.
ATGGGATTCGTAGAGAGAAGACAGCTCCAGGAACACCACAAGAAAATGGTGTGTCAGAAAAGATGAACAAGACAATCATGGAGCGTGCAAGGAGTATGAGATTGCATGCTGGTTTTACCTTGCAGTTATGGGCAGATGTTGTAGATATTGTTGTTTACTTAATAAACAAAGAACCTTCAAGCTCTTTGTATGGTAGAATTCTAGAGGAGGCATGGACATGTAAAGAGGTAAACTATTAGTTTTTGAAGACTTTTAGTTGTGAATCATTTGTCTGTATTGATAAAGAAAATAGAACAAAGCTTGAGGCAAAATCAAAGAAGTGTATCGTTATTTGATACAACATTAATGATTTTTGTTATCACTTATGGGATTATGAAAATAAAAAAATCATTAGGAGTAGATATTTCATATTCAATGAGAAGGTCATGTACAAAGATCAGTTGCAGGGAAAGAAACAGGAAAAACAAAAACTAGAATACATAATGCTTGATGAGATCACTGAAAAGGAAATTCCAAAGGTACCAGAATATCATAATGTACAACAACAGGATCAACAGGTACCTTAAACTCCTGCAAGTGTTGTTAGAATATCTACCAGGTTAAGTAGACCCATTGAACAATACTCTCCTTCATTGTATTATTTATTGTTGTCTGATTCCGGTGAACCAGAATGTTATGAAGAGGCAATGTAGGTAGACACCAAAAAGAAGTGAGAGAAAGGAATGAAAGAAGAAATGAATTCCTTGGTAAATAACTAGACTTGGGATTTGGTTCAGTTGCCTACAGGAAAAAGAGAATTACATAATAAATGGGTTTACAAGTTGAAGGAAAAAAAAGGTACAAGGCTAGACTTGCTGTAAAGGGGTTTGCACAAAAGAAATGTATAGATTTCGATGGAATATTTTCTCGTGTTGTTAAAATGATTTCAATTAGGACTATTTTAAGTCTTGTGGCAGTAGAATATTTGCATCTTGAACAGATGTAAAAACATATTTTCTCCATGGGGATTTGGAGGAAGAGATTTATATGCAATATCCACAGGGGTATGAGGTCAAAAGAAAGGAGAATTTGGTATGCAGGTTGAATAAGAGATTGATGTCCTAAAGCAAGCTCCAAGGAAGTGGTATTTGAAGTTTGACAGGTTTATGACAGAACAAGGTTATAGTAGATGTCATTCTGATCACTGTGTTTATTTTAAAAGGCTTGAAAATGGAAGCTATATTATCTTTCTATTGTATGTAGATGGCATTATTGTTGCAGGGTCTAATATGCAGGATATAAATGTGCTCAAGAAGAAATTAGCTAATTCATTTGCGATGAAGGATTTGGGTGCTTCAAAGAAAATCCTTGGTATGAGAATAAAAAGAGACAGGAAAAATCACAAATTGACATTGTCTCAGGGTGAGTACATAGATATGGTGTTGGAGAGGTTTAGAATGTAGAATGCAAAATCAGTTAGTACACCTTTGGCCAGGCATTTCAAATTAACTAAGGAAATGTGTCCCAAGACACAGGAGGAGATATAATACATGTCCAAGGTCCCGTATTCATGAGCAGTTGGAAGTTTGATGTATGCGATGGTTTGCACAAGACCAGATATTGCACATGCAGTGGGAGTTGTGAGTAGGTATATGAAAAATCCAGGTAAAAAACATTGGGAGGAAGTAAAGTGGATTCTCAGGTATTTGAGAGGTATTGCTACTCATGCATTATGTTTTGAAGGTTCAGACATTGTTCTATAGGGATATGTTGATTTAAATATGGAAGGTGATAAAGATAGCAAGAGGAGCACCACAAGGTATGTTTTTACTATAGGCGGAACAACAGTAAGTTGGATTTTGAAACTGCAAAAGGTTGTTGCACTTTCAACAACAAAGCAAAAGTATGTTGCTGCTATAAAGGCTAGTAAAGAAATGATTTGGTTACAAAGGTTTATGGAGGAATTGGGAAAGAAGCAGGAGAATAGCAAGTTGTATTGTGACAGTGAGAGTGCCATTCATCTTCCAAACAATGCAACCTTCCATTTGAAGACTAAGAATATACAACTAAGATACCATTTCATATGATCCATCTTGGAAGATGGACATTTGAAGTTGGAAAAGATACACACTAGCCAGAATCCTGTAGACATGTTAAAAAATGGATTAACCAAGGAGAAACTTAGTTCCTACTTAGTTTCAATTGGTCTTCAAGAATGAATATGAATATGATAAATTTTCCAGGTCCAAGAAGGATCATAGTCCAACATATACAACAATGGTGGAGTTGTTGAGATCAGTCTCCAAGTGGGAAATTGTTGGTTGTGGAGCCTGATTATCTTCCTGATTCAGAGGTCTTTGTTTTCAACCTTGTTTATACCCCATGAAGACTTTACAACCTGGAAGAATGTACACTCCTCCATGCGGGGGAGTGTAGAGGGGGATTACCCCCTTTGCGGGGTCCGGGGGCAAGCGGTCCCCCGAAGGAAAAATTTCCTTGTAAATGTATATTGTAATTTCATTGTAAATATGGACCGTTCATTATAAGGTCCCATATCTGACGGTAGAATTTATGTTAGGGTTTTTTTCCCTAGAAGGAAACCCTCTTTTAAGAGGGAAATGTATTGCGGCTATGTATTATCGTGAATATTGTATTCTGAGTGAGGAGACTGTGAGAGAAAGAAGAGGAAGTTACAGTGGGTGTGTTGTAGGTTGTATCCCTTCATTTGTTGGATAATAATAAAGGAAGGCCATCAAAGTTTCTCCGGTGGATGTAGCCCACACTAGGTGAACCACCTATATCTGTGCCTCTATTGTATTGTGTATCTTGTGTGTTTTATTTCCTCATTTATTTTATTTTATTGCTCTGCGATCTTGTTTTTATAACATGGCGTGTTATGTCACACTGCTTTCATAACTTCTCAAAATCCTTTCCACATAATTCACCATCATTGTCAGTTCTTATCACCTTAATCTTATTATCTATTTGGTTTTCTACCAGAGACTTAAACTCTTCAAATTTCTCAAAAACCTCTAATTTCTTCCTCATAAAATATGTCCGTGTCTTCTTGGAAAAATCATCTGTGAAGGATACATAATACAGAGATCCACCAAGTGAAGTCGTTGAAATAGGGCCAAACACATCACTATGTAAAAATTGTAGAATTCCCTTTTCCCTTGTCGCTCCAAATGGGAACCTCACCCAACTTTGTTTTCCATATATACAATGTTCACAAAAGTCAACTTCTAAATTACATTCAGGGAAATATTCAACCGTACCTTTGTTATGCATAGTTCAAAGTCCTTTTTCTCCAATGTGTCCCATCCTCTCGAGCCATAGCATGGTCGAGTCGAATTGACGATGACTTGTCAAGTTAGTTTGAATTGAATCAACCTGAGTTGAGTCGAGTTGAGTCAATTTCGGGAAGAAAGATGATGTTGCATCCAGTCGAGTCGATATTCCCTAACAAATTGTATAAGGTTCCAATACAAACTCCTTTCATTAATACCATCACACCTCTGACCATCTTTCATGTATCCTTCTGAAATAGAGTGTGCACTCCTACATCACTCATGTTGCTGACATATATCAGGTTTCTTTCCAAACTTGGAATATGTAGCATACCTATAAGGGTTATACTTCTCCCATCATGCAGTATTAGTAAGAATCTTCCTCATCTAACCATTTTGGTTGTCGAGTCATTCCCTAAGAACACATCTCCTCCTTCATATCGTTCATATTTGCAGAAGCATTCTCTGTGTGGTGTCATATGATAGGATGCTCCTGAGTTGATCAACCAAACATATTGATCTGATTGTGTACTGGTTGATGCTAGGTACACATTACCTCCCTTATCTAGAGTCGTATTTATCTTAGTCAACTTCTTCTCATCGGATCTTGTACTGACTTCCATTTCCTTTGACTGGAAGTCCTTTTCATAATTCCCATATTTACTGCATTTCCATCATTTTCTCGTCGACTGAACAAGGTATTTAGATCCACCATTCAAATTAAACTTCCTATTAGATGATTTTCCTTTATCTCTATCAATTGGTCGACCTCTCACCACTAATGCAAGTTTGGTTGATCCTTCCATGTTCTTACTTCTCATTTCTTCTGAAAGTAAAGATGAAACCACATCTTCTAGTGATAATGTGATTGAATTACTCATATCCATGACTAAGCTATCCTAGGAATATTGAAAATAACATAATAGGCTATTACATTTCTCCTCTTCAATGATTTTAATATCCACAGATGATAACTAGATTATTATGGCATTAAACAAATTTAAATGATCAATTACCAAACTATCCTCACTCATCCTTAGAAGATATAGTTTCATTCTAAGGAACAACTTATTTACCATATATTTTGACTAGTACAATCTCCCCAACTTGTCCCACAATTTCTTGGTCGAATCTTCACCTGAGACGTTCAACAACAACGAATCTACAAGACAAAGTCAAATCGTACTCCTTTCCCTCATCTCGAGTTTCTCCCATTATTCCCTCGACATTATTGTCAGAATGGTCCCTAGACAGACTACTTCCCATTGTTCTCGTTATACAAGGAGATATTCAATTTTAATCTTCCAAAGCTCAAAATTCTAACCATTAACTTTTTCAATCTCAATTCCTGAGCTACTTTCTATTCTTTAAGAACAAATTTAAAGATCTCTGACTTATGACTCTTACTGGACTTAGGGTTTAGCTTCATATCCAAGGTTTAAACCAAGCTTTGATACCACATGTTAGGAAATGGAACACTTCCACGCTAAGCCTAACAGAAGAGAGGAAGAAAGATTTAAGCTATAAATCAAATGACAAAGCAAACACTTAGTACATAGAGATTTTACCCTGGAAACCCAAATGGGAAAACCAACATTCCTTGAGCCTCTTTCTCTCTTATTGTATTAGTCATTTAGAATAAAAGGTTACATGGCTAACCTTAGTCCACACTGAATACACAATCGACATAATACCTTCTTGTTTTACACAAGAACAACCCTGTAGCCAATTCAGCTTACATCTACATGACCTGCAACCTTTAAAATGAATGATATAAATATTAACTAAATATTAGATTTTAAAGGATTACAATATGACTTATTTATAGGCTTTGCATTAGGAAAAACCCTAAATAAAGATTCCCAAATATGGTTACAGATCCACACATATCATTGGCTACAAATCCTGCAAATCTTAGGATTCTGTTACAGTCGACTACCAAGTTGGATTACCAGTCGACTACATGTCGACCTTCATTCGTTCTTCAGTTGGTTTCCACATGACTACCCCTCGACCTCTTTGACTTGCTATCAATTACTCTAACTTCGTATTTTCCCGGTTGATCCACCTTAACCTTCAACTTTCACTGCAAAGAATATAACAACCCAACATTAGACATATGGGTTACATTCAATGGTTTTGACACTTGAAAATGCAATGATGTTGTGATAATTATTTTGGCTAGTGTTTGCACCATTTATGGGGTGGTGTGGGCTCTACTTGTTGTTTTGGTGAAACCCTGCTCAATTTTGGTACTAAGAGACTTCCTTATGTGCTCTTTGACATCAATAGTAATGTACTGCATGTTTAATATGTTTTTTTGCATTATTTCATAATCACATATTGGTACTATCTATCTTGTTCCAACTTTGAAACTAGGTTCCTTGTCATGGTTGGGCCCAAATAATCTTCTGAAGTGATTTTTCACACTTGAGTGGTGTTTTTCTCTAGTGGTATCTCTTCCATTTGTTCATCAATTGGTTTCTCTGCTTGTTGCTATCCCCTTTTTTTTCAACCTCTTCTTTATTTTGTTGTGGTTCTCCTTATTTTTTTTCAATTGATTGGTGCACCCCAACACCAGGATATTTCCTAAGGTTCTACTCACCCCCACCTATAATCACTTTTCCTAATTACGTTAGACTAGCATGAACCTTTATGAACCATATACTATTTTTCCGCTATCATTTTGGCTTGTCCCTCTCTTCTATTTTCTTTCTTCCTAGTCTAATCTCACTCAACTGGGTCTTGGGGGTCCATATTGATTTTATTCATGAAGGGTGGTGAGATAGGTTTATCCTCCTAAGTGAGGTAAATGAATTTACTTGGTTCACATGGATTTATATATATGTACAAAATTCTTAGAGGTAGCATCGAGGTACTTACTAATGATGCTAGAGATATGTCCTTCATTGATCTGGATAGATTCAATGTTGTCTATGATGGGTGCATTTTGGGATTCTTAGAAATTAGGCTTGGGGGGATGTATATAAGTTGTGTGACTCCTTGCCAAACATTGTCAAACATATAGGTTTGTTTATGGGTGGTTATAATATTAAGTAAGATCCGGATTTTATGAGAAGAACGAAAATGAATATAGATTATTATTATTCTTAACACAGACACACAAATAACAGAGATACAATAGCAGAGATAAAGTAAAATTGTTTTCTATTCAATACGAAAATATGCTAAAATTGTAAAATGAAGTGGAAAAAAATATTTCTAGAATGGAGATGACTTATCTTTGAGAAGAGATGTGACGACTGCTCTCATTCACAAGAACATGGCTACAATGAGGCTCTCCAATACTTTTTACAATAAACAAGAATGAGGCTCTCCAAGAAGTTGGCAGAAAACACGACCTAAAGAAGAGGACCGCGAGCTTAAAGATGAGGACGCATCTAAAAAACCTCGCAGGGTTGTTGTGACAGAGAGAGGGTCTATGAGAAATGGCATGTCTTACCTAGTGATATCATGGCTTGGAACGAGGGTGGTTAGAGTGCTAAGAGTGAATTCCTCTGAGCCTATGGTTGGGTGGAAAGGCGAACACCCACAATTAGTGAGTTGGATGCAACCTGTAATAGATAAGTATATTCATACCTTGTGTAATTTGAGTTGTAACTATGAAATAGAGTTGGATATCTTGTGAATTTTTAGATATGTGCATGTTTGCTTGATGGTTGGACTATTTTCCTTTATCTTTGGCTTGAATGTGTTCGTTTGTACACACAAAATCTCAAGCTCTACAGTGGCTCGAGTTAAAACAAATGAACTCTGAGTCTTTCGACCTTGGGCATAATTTCACGTGTGTGTGTTTACACTTCCAATTATTCAGGGCCTCCTAGATAAGGGTGTTTTTTAGGCTCAAGAGAGGTAGCACAAAGGTGAACAGAAGCTACACCAGCTACATAGGAGTGGAGAAGTCTCTAATTTCTAAACTCCGAAACAAACACAAGGAGCACCCCCTCATTTAATTTGAGGTACCAGTAAGCTCAGGAGGTATAATGCTCTTAAAGTGTAGAAAAGGGGGCACATTCCCTCGACCTTTTGATTTGTGTGACTAAGGGCTCATGCTCACAGCCTTAGCAATTTCTCGACCGAGAACTAAGTGTGTGTATCCCCTGAAAATATTTGGAGGACCCATATGATCAGGGTCTGGAAATCTTGCGCAAGTCCGAAAGGCGCTAGCTCTTATTTTATTCGAAACTCTAGGAGTTCAGAGCTCCAGGATGTCATGAATTAACCATATATTGGCCAATAGGTATGAGCGTAGTCCTTGGGGCTTGACAAAAAATCCATATAACTAAGGCCTAGGAACCCTGGGTTGAGTTTGGGGGGGAGCTAAGTGTTCCAGACTCCGGTAGTCCGGTGCCCCAGGGAAATAGGTATTGCAAAGACCAAATTATGCCACAGGAGACATGTTGAGTCGGTGGCATAACAGTGGATCGACAACCAGAGGTCATTTACCCGTTATCATGGAACCTGTTCTCTCTTTAAACCCCGATCCACTTATCGGTCGTGAAGTGATGCAGGCCATAGATCTGAGGATGGCCGAGAATGATCCCAACTATCAGATCTACGATTTAGTCAACCCGAAATTGATCTCTTCAGGAGAACTAAGGTGTTGCACCTCCAAAACTCTTGAAGTCTGGATTTACGAAGTACCAGGGCTCTTCGATCCTCGGATCCTTCGGGATCCTTCTTAGCCATCGATATAGGAGTCCATAGAGGACACCTCTTGAATGTTCGTCAACCAGGACACATTGTAGGTGAAAAAGGAATCATCGTTTCCCCCACCATTTGTCATGGATTAAGTGTATTTGGGAGATAAGTAACTCGTGAGATCTGCGTGATCGATGCATGAAGGGAAAAAAGTATCGAATCCTGAAGTGGGTAGGAGCAGCCAAATGAGAGGCCACATGGTAAGAGATATCATGGTCGAGGAGCTCAACAGTCCGGAGTAAACGAGAAGAAAGTTTCTATGGAGCCAAAACTTCCAGAGCTTCGAAGGCTGGAGTAAATCTTGGTCGTTGCCTCCAGTGACGCGTGTCTCCAGATCTTATAATCTAGAGACTTGACACTCCAAAGGATTTGGGGTGTGACACCTGCAAAACTTTTGAATGTCAAATCGACGAAGTGATGTGAACCGTGGATATGAGGACCCTTCATTATCCTCCCTGACCATCAGATCTAGACTGTGGTCAGCCCAACGCTGACCAAATCCGGAAGCAATGGGGAGTTTGCATAGTGAAACTCCTGAACATCGAATCTCCGAAGTAACGGGAGTTGTAGATCGAGGGATCTACATGGACAGATCTTGACCATGAGATCAGAGGAATGTTATAAGTTTGTGTTAGGGGTCGACGTGGCTCGCTAACATCACCTAGGGTGACATGGACCCAAGATTGAGGTGCCACATGTCAATTGGATACAGTTGTTCTACATAGCCTGGGCCCATTAAAATGTGACACATGTCACCCCTGACGAGGGCATGTGTCACCCCTAGTCCTCACCACGTGCCAGTCCTTGGTACGTATTCTCCTAGCCATGTGAATGGTGAAGTACCGAGACTTCGGGACTCCGGAAGACCTGGGTTGTAGTTTCGTAGAAAAGACTGAAGGCCGAAGCCACGTGGAGTGATTCTAGGACTTCGAAAGTCCGAGACTCCACGAATATGGAGGATTTGGAATAATGTGGTGCAGAAAGGCCCAAAGGTTAGAGCCACGTGAAAATCCCATGAGACTTCAAAAGAAAAGTACTCCAATAGATTTGGGTCATTAAACCATGTGCACCCAAAAGTATCGAACGCTGAATTTTACTTTAGACACGTGCATTCCCAAGGATAAGGATCCATCATCAATTAATGGTGGGGGGATCTCCACCATAGATCTAGAAGTGCGGGGAGATTTTGGATATTGAAGAACTCAGGCCAATATGAATGAGTCGGATCCACGTAGGTGCCCTGTGGCCCATGACTATTAACCCTCGAAGAACTTTGGAAGGGAAGATCTCCCAATCATGAGCTCGGATTTGAGCATGGAGATAGCGGTTGTAAATTTGTTGGCGAGCAGGACGACATAGAGATCCAGAAAAAGGGATTTGATTAATTGAGGAAAAAAAAAATTGAGGCCCCATCCCTTAAAAATTCCTTTTAAGGGGTTGGGTGTGTTACACCTACTCTGGACTAATTCGATCCTTACTCTTGTTTTGGCTAATAGGGAGTGCATGATGATTGCATGCATTGATCAATATTTATTCTAAGAATAAAAACAATGAAGCATACGACATGCAAAATAATAAAGAGCAATATGCATATTCTAATCATATTGAATTCAATGATAATTAACTACATAGTAGAATAATTCATACACGGGTAATTAATACCATAACAAAGAGCACTTATATTTTATAGAAGAGAACCATTGACTAGCTGCAGACCAAGGAAGTTCCACCCAACCGTAGACACTATTGTTCCAAGTCTCAACAACAATGTCACCCTCGAGGCAGGGCTATGAATCCACAAGGGCAGTTCCAGAGTGTTACTCGTCTTCCCAAACTAGTCAGCACTCAAGCTCTCACAGGCTTCTCCAACACTCACAACAATTCAAGTACCCAACTCTCTTCTATCCAGCCTGGACTACCCAAGAGAATGGACCTCCACCCTTCTCTGCCATGCAATCCCTCAAGGATTCCTTCTCCTTCAAGGGCTCTAGTGCAACTGCTACAAAATCTCCATGCTAGGACTCTTAGGACTCGCAACTATGAGAAAAGTTGGACACAAGCCAAGCATCTCAAACATGCAGGCCTTAAATCATGGATGTATTACACAAGGAATACCTATAACCAACAAAATTGTGGTTGTTCTTCAATGGTATGATTTCCTTTCCCAAGCCAAATGCTAATGAGGAAAGATGAGTGAGTGAAGGAATGAATGGAGTGTAGACTCCATGAGAGAGGATGAACAATGCACAAATCGAGTGACTGAACACGTGAGGCGACCAACAATAACACCAGAATGGGGACGAGAATGAGAGTGAGTGAATGACCAAAATGAATGAGAGAATTAGTCGATGGGAGAACCCCTTCCACAGACTAGGGACGAGTTTTTGTAATCTGTGGGGATCAAAAACATCTTGGTATTCCCCCAATAGCTCACGCAACGAATGTCCCCCCCCCCATTAAACAAAATGGGTAATTGAAAAATGAAATAAATACTTATCCCCTCAATCCCCCTCTCTTGTGGAATCATATCCCCCTATAAATCTAGTCCTTGTCTGTCTAGCAACCAACAATGTATGTATTATTAATAATGACCACACATTACATTTCTTAGGCACACTAGCCTTTTAATAATTGTTTGGGCACTCTCTCCTCTCAACAATCTAACAATACATTATTTAATATGGGGGCTCAAAACCTAGGGTGTTACAAAACTTCTTCCATATCTTGGATTTGACTGAAAGAGCATGGTCTCTTACCATTGAGGGTTCATTCCTACTTTTAAGTCTACCCTGTTCTTCTAGGAAATCATGCCATAATATCTCGAAGTTGGGTTGAACTTCTCTTCCGTTGGACGAAGAGAGAAATGTCTCCCATGAGTCAGGGAGACCATCAACTGTTGTTTGCACAAGGTCATCATCATCCACTGCAATTCCAATTGTTGTAAGTTGATCTCTTTTTTGAAAAATTTTGGAAAAGAAGGCAGAGATAGATTCATGCTTCCCCATATTTAATGTACGTAGTTGTATCTTCAATATCCTCTTATGAGTTAGGGCCTTCTTTTCATAAATATTTTCTAGGGAATCAAATCATTCCTTAGTTGTCCTTAGATGACCAATGAGGGGCATCATGTTGTCCTTAACGGAGTCAAATATGACTCTCTTGGCTTTGTCCTACCTCTTCTTATATGATTCCATCATGTATTTGAAGTAGGTTCTTCTATCACCCTGGTAACCAACTCATCCATGTCACCTTCTTCTAGGATATTAAACACCCTAGCCTTCCAAGCATTGAAGTTGGAGGCCCCTTCAAGCCTATCTTATGCTTTGAATGAAGATGAATCCATGTTTATTTCAAGATCTATTATAAAACAAGCTTACTGTTGATCTGCAACACAAACGCTTGATGTGGATCTACATAGGCTCAAATTTTTTCCACAATTGAGCTATTTTCACACCCTAAGCTATGATACCATGCTAGAATTTCAAGGGGAAACTAGAACATAAATATCTTTTAACTTTATTCACTATAGTAGATATAGATCAGTACTTAAAACAAAAAATTCTAAAGTAGATTAAACATAGAAAATATAAATTTGAACATGCTAAAGAGAACCAATCTTTAACTAGGACTAATCATAAACAAAAGAAAACATTTCTGAATATTAACTTGAAGTAGATGCAGATTTAAACATTAGCAAAAAAAAATATGAATGTTACCTTAGAAAAACCAAATAACAGAAGTACCTGATGTGTAGTTGTCGTCTTTTTGTATGCTCAAAAAAAGTTATAATGGTCATGGATCAAACCCCCATGGGTAGATCTCATCATGATCTTGTGGATAGTTTAGCCAAGGAGAAACCAAAGACCAATCAACATGTTTATCATCAAGCAAAGGCTGATGTAAGACCCCAAATACCAAAGAACTCAAAGCTGATATTAAACCCCAAATAACCCACTCAAAAAATCCTCAAAAACTTAGGACAACAACAACAAAAGTTTCAGCCTAAGTTAGCTTATTTAGGGTTGTCATAACAAGCCCTAAATACTGTATATGAAGAGGGACAACAACAACATGAAAGGGTACCAATGGCATCCAAAGAGAGAGGGGCAACAACGAAGAGAACAAGAGGAACATTCAAGGGAGAGATAGCAACAACCAAGAAGAGAGCTAGTGACATCCAAGAGGGATACAACGACAAGGATGGATGAGGAGAGAGGAAGGGTCATGGCACCCTAACAAAAAATATGAGAGGTGTCATACCTTGCACCAGTATAAGGAATCCAAGCATCAAGAGAAGAGGTGTCTTCAAGGAGGCCGCACCCAAACAACAAGAGAAGAGATACCTTCAAGGAGGCCGCACCCAAACAACAAGAAGAAGTCCACCAAGGAGGCTCCACCAAACAAAAAATCAAATTGAGGTACCCATAGTAAAATTAGACCAAGAGATGAGAGTGTGGAGTAAATGAACAAATGAGTGAGGGAGAGGTTCCTTTTATAGTTTAGGAAGGGGTTAGGGTTAATTTTAATTAAAAACCTAAAAATTAAAATAATTAATAAAAATAATAATTAAAAAGTCAAATAAGTCAAAGTGACTTATAAAATATCAACACCACACTAAGCAATATGGGGAACGAGATTCAAGCAAGGGGAGGCTACAAGACAAAGCCAAAGGGGTCTTCTTCAATGGAAAATTGTCCACATATGTCTCATGATAACTTATAATATTTTATCATCCCTGCATAAAAGGAAAAACCAATGATGTGGTCATGTCCATATTCTAGATGCTCCTAGGTCTCATGGACCATCCCGGGAGAGAAGAAGAAGATCACACATCATCACATCTTGGTACTTAACCAAGAACCACCTGGTCCTAGACCAGGATACCCCAAAACACATTTTGGGGCCCTAGAACACATCTAGGGTCTCTATCCACCAAGGTACATGACCAAGGATCAACCCAAGAGTTTAAGCAAGGATTCCCGAGAACACATCCAGGGGCCCTAGAACACATCTAGGGACTTACATCATCAACCACCTAGGTACACATCCAAGGATCAATCCAAGCATTGAGCAAGGATTCCCTGGAACACATCCAAGGGCCCTAGAACACATCTAGGGACTTACTTCTTGGTCCTTGACCAAGAACCCCATAAATACACAGGGGGGGATCACTAGGGTCTTTTTCCATGGCTCTAACTTTTTGGTCCCAAACCAAGAACCCTAGTAATGCACTGGGGGCCCTAGATCTCAACTACGGTCTTATGCCATCCTCTTGGAGAATGGCTCTTGCAGATGAACTAATTTCAATAGAAACAAACAAAGAAGTAATGAAAAGAGGTCATTTTAGAGTAACACGCCATTACGTTCGAAGTGTTTGGCAAAAGTCCAACACCAAAATAACATACCATCATAATAGAAACAAGTAAAATTTCATAACAATAGTGGGTGGGAACATTACAGTGATATTAGAGCATGTTTTCCTCCTAGCTTGAGGGGTAAACTACAAAGAGACATTACAATAGTCTTTTTCATAATTTTTTCGAATTTAACATAAGAAGCTTTTGTGGAAACTTATTTTAGTAGCATAGTCTTTTTACTTTCGTAACATATCTTTTGCATAAGAAAATGGTTTACATAAAAAGTTTTTGTATATGATTTATTAATTATGTGACATTTTCTAAAATAATGTTCTTTTGATCTATGTTTAATTACCTTAAAATGAACAACTATCTATCTCTAATAAGATGGTAACATAATGAGTTCGTTCTTTGAATTATATAGGCCATGGTGCTCCCATAATAATGGTCATCCAAGCAATATGTCACAAAGAACAACTATCTATCTCTAATATTAATGATGACACCTTGAGTTCTTTGAATTATATAGGCCATGGTGCTCCCATAATAATGGTCATCCAAGAAATATGTCACAAATATTTCAATGGATAAATTATAAAATAAAATGCGTATTATTGTATTTTACACAAATATCCAAGAAATATGTCACAAATATCCTATGTCACAAATATCCCAATGGATAAATGATAAAATAAAATATGTATTATTGTATTGCACATGATTATTTGTGTAAGTGGACTCAAAAATATTTGGGTTTAAGTTTGCATGTGTGTTATGATTGTAAGATTGAGGTCATTAGCTTATCGCTACTACAATAAAGGCCTAGAACTTCCAAATTCACATTCTTTGCATGTGTATTAAAAAAAAATCAATTTTCGAGGATGCCAATTGAAAGTTAATGAGTGCATAATTTTTAATCTTTTATCAAATTGTTTTCTATTTAAAAAAAATCAATTTTCGAGGATGCCAATTGAAAGTTAATGAGTGCATAATTTTTAATCTTTTATCAAATTGTTTTCTATTTTTTATGACAAATTTTTCTATCATAAATTAATTTTGTGTAAATTTGATATTTATTTTATAACTATATAAAATTAATTTTTTCTATCATAAATCAATTTTGTGTAAATTTAATATTTATTTTGTAACTATATAAAATTAATATAATGTAAAAAAATGATAGAAAAAAAATTAACAAAACAAATCATAAAAATGCCATGCATCCCATTTCCCATTATTTTGGACATCTAAGAGACTATATTGTAATCGTGTACTATGCTCATTAGGGGCCAAACCTATGGCCCATTAGTAACTTGCCTAGTTACTTACTAGTTATCATACTATTTTAGTTGTTGGTAAGGGTGGGTGATTATAAATTTTATCGTGACACGGTGGATAATTATTCAATAATTATTTATTAAAATAAATAAATGTATTTGAATGTAGTATTAATAAAATAGTTTTATCCATTAATTAGTGGATTTCAAATTTAAATAATTGTGTATAAGTGATTATTTTTATATTAAATATATTTATTGAAGATAAAAAAGAAAGAATAACTTTTGAGTTTTAATATTACACTTAATAAAATTAAACATAATCATTTCATCCAACTCAATTACAATTTTTTTTTTTATAATTACTAGTTTTAGATTTAACCTATATAGAAATTCAACAAAAATCAAATATATGTTTGGAATTTATCCAACAAAAATCAAATATATGTTTGGAATTTATCCTTCTTACATGTAGATACTGGTTATTAATTCTTCATCAATGTATATGTATGTTGAATTCAAAATTAAAAAATATTTATTAGAAATTCAACAAAAATCAAATATATGTTTTGAATTTATCTTACCCTACATGTAGATAATGTAGATAATGGTTATTAWTTTTTCATCAATATGTATGTRTGTTGAATTCAAAATTAAACAATATTTATAAAAGATATATTTAWAAAAAAWAAAAAAAACTTAGTAATTTTCCATGATTGAGTGACCCAACATTATATCATGGTTGCTCTTCATGGGAAGTCTTCTCTATCTCCACAATGAATCCTCCATATATGTGTCCTCACAAGGGAGATCTCTCACAAGGGAGATCTCCAATAGGTTAAACCTTTAACTTCCTTTTGAAAATGGATACCCCTAAATAAGATCAACCTCATTGACCCTTCAATAACCAATGAGGACAACTCTCTCYCAAATTAAATTAAAAATGTTTATTTCACACCCCATGTGGTGGCATCCATCATTGAATCTTGTAAAGGAATCACTTTGGACCTAGTAATGAGTAAGGTGTATTTGAGCATGTAGGGTGTGGTGGCATCCATCATTGAATCTTGTAAAGGAATCACTTTGGACCTAGTAATGAGTAAGGTGTATTTGAGCATGTAGGGAGTTATTGTTAGCTATCAAGGGAGAGTTCCAAATTCTAATACATCTACTTTGACATCTAAAGTAGATGTTCTAGAGGTTATTGTATTTCACATGATGTTTTAAATTTTTTCCCTAACCTAGATATATATAAACTTTTTTGAATGTTTATAAAAATTTACCTTGAGGATAACATGCTTTTAATATTTAGGTTTAAACAATTTTGGCAATTTATGTGAAATAAAGCTTGTTACATGTGTAAATATGTATTGAAAAATTCTCAAATCTATATAAGAAAATCTAAAAACTTCATCTAAATAAAAAAAATTGCATAGCTAAAGCAATGTACACAATTAAAAAATCTTTGAATTACAATTAAAAAAAACATAGTTATAGCAATGTGTAATGTCCACATTTTCAGGTTCCCTTGCTCTACACTTGGAGATGACTTTATGGGTTTGTGTCAACATGATCAGAGGGGTAATTGGATGTATCATGTTACCAGTGAGGTCAAGGGGTTTAGAGGAGCTATTTGACGTTTTCAGAGGTTTGTTTATCATTTTTTATCATCAAGATCATTCCTGCGCAGTCAAATTTTGATTATGTTGCATTTCGACCATTCCTGTAATTTGGGAGTGTTATTGAGTATTAATAAATGGATTTCACTAAGGGTGTCATTTTAATAAATTATCTAAGAGAGGTACCTTAGTGTAACAGCTCATTGGAATTGAGAGTAAAAACTCTAAATGTTGAGATGATGAAAAAGTGACTTTCAGTGGCCGAGAATGCTTTAAAGTCAAATAAATCACTTTTTGGAGTAGAAACGTTTATTAAATTAATAAAGTGATTTAAGGAGAAAATATTAAAGATGAATTAAAAAGTCACTTGAAGGAAAAAAGGTGAAATGGGTATAAAGAAGAGATATGGGCTCATTTCCCCTCATTATGTTGATGATTATTTTGATTTGATTTTGAGAGCTCTTGGATCCTTTGGGGGTTTGGAGTAAACCCTTGTGTGGATTGGTTTTGTTGGTGAAAGATCCACCCTAGATGATAAGGTTTCGGGGGTGCAATATTCCACTCTAGCCATTGATTAGGAAGGCCATCCAAGTCCTTCATTTAGATTCCACTGTTGAGGAGTTGCTCTAGACTTTTGCAGCAATCTGGGATTTGTAGAAGAGATATTAGTGCAGGCTGAGTTTTATTATGTGGAGATTGATTTTTTGAAGCAGGGATGGTCTCTTATTGTGTAAGTCAAATTCCTTAATCAAGGGGGGCAAGTTGTGGTTGTTGGGACGAATTCTGAGCTAAGGGATGAGTTCCTTTGTGTGTTGGGCGCATTACTTCATCAAGCAACTGAGTTTTTTTTGTTGGACGAGTTTTGTATTGCTTGGGTGAAGAGTTATAGTATGGGAGTCATTTTCTTTATTGTTGGACAAAATTTAGATAGGTTGGGGACAATTTGATGCAGGGGAGGCCGAATCATATCAAAGGGGGTCGTCATTACAGAGCTTATTTGTTGTTGGGGACACTATTATTGGATGTGCAAGTCTTCAGAAAACTAGGTTGAGTTTGTGGTTGTATTTGTCTTCAGGAGGTCACCTTTTGTTTGTGAGGGTTATCTTCTTCCTGAGGGGAACTGTTTCTATTGAGAGGAGGTTGTACCCTTTCTAGGAGAGGTTTCTTGGTTTATATTTGGCACTACTGCTCCATGGCATCACCAAGAGGGTTGACCCAACACATTTACTTACCAAATCGTGCCCATTCTATTGTTGTTTGTGGGGGTTTCCATTAGAAATCAACCTATGTTGGTTAGCTTCCCAGCTTTTACTTATAGGTCATATTTATAAATAAAATCAGTCGAGGTTTTTTTTTATCTTTTTCTTCTATTATAGTTATTTAATTATATTTTTAAATTATCATATCATAATCCTCATATTTTATATTAATGCAAAGCATAGTCTATTTGGCATCAAATTTATGTATCATTTGCAAATTGTGACAAGAAAACCATCACAACAACATAAAAACCATAACAACAAGAAGAAGAGGATATATACAGAGGTAGTTGGGTTTGCTACTAAGTGTTTTACATAAGACTTAAGCAAGAAAACACTACAAAATCTACAACCATGAGAAAAGAGGGTTTGCACAATGGGATTTCACTATGTCAACCAATTGTTCGACAATACTCATGACCCATAATACTCACGAAAACATAGTAAAAAAAGGAACAAATAGAGAAACAATGAAAAGAGGTCATTWTAGGGGTAACATGCCATTACATTCAAAGTGTTTGATGAAATTCCAACACCAAAATAACATACCATCATAACAKAAGCAAGCCAAATTTCATACCAGTAGTGGGTGGGAACATTATAGTAGTATCAAAGCGTGTTTTCCTCCCAGCTTGAGGGGTAAACTATGAAGGATATTTTCATATTATTTTAGTACATTTAGTGGCTTAGAAATACGGGAACAKATCAATAATTCATGAAATAATTTTTACAAGCMTGTCAGGAATATAAAAATAATCTAAGAATAGAGCCTCAAGAATGGTTGAAATGATACTTATCATTTGGGGAAAAGAAGAAGAAYAAGGGATTCAAAGCTAAAGTAGTTCGTGAAGCAAAGACCTCACTTCATGACCAAAGTTTGACARAACCACATGTTGAATTTTAGGATGATTTGYCTTTGGATGTTGATCCAAATTCTAGGGAGTTATGCATGAGGGATGATGAAGTGGAAGATGGGAAGCTTACACATGATATTCATATGGAGTTGAGTTTGGCACTTTATTCATCACTTCAGTCATATATGACAATCATGACACTTGAGGATGTTATTAGTACTTATGGTTTGATGGAGGAGCTTCTTGTGATGGGCAGGCGTGAATATAATTTAGATTTGTATAGGATTGACAAGAGGTATAACTTAGAGACTTCTAATTATACACATAGTCTGCATATTGGAGATTATGGGCCAATTTTTTGGGGGATCCCATTGATGGCTCAAGTAATAACTATATATGGGGGAGTTGAGCATATACCTTTTGGACCAACCATCATTGATCATGATATAACTATAGAGGTATATGCACCCACTTATTGTGGGAATGGATATATTGAGGACATGGACACATCAGTAAGGGATCATGGGTGATTCCTTCAAAGAGACTTCTTGACAGGGACTTTGAGCATATAATTGATTTTGGATTCTGTAGGGGAAAGAAGTTGATAGATGAACTTCATTGAGAAGCACATTTCTCAAATATTGATCTTTGATTGGGATATTACCAGACTACTTCCTGGTGTCATTATGGGAACTTCGAGTTCTTGGTTATGCCATTGGGATTGGCCAACATACTTTCCACCTTTTAGTCTCGCATGAACCCCATCTTCACACCGCAACTACAAGGGTTTATGTTGGAGTTATTTGATACAATCCTCATATAAAGTAGGATATGAGAGGATCATTTGAGACAATTATATGAGACATGGGGCATGATGGAGAGCATATTTAGGCATGGGACGTAGTACTCTCCAAATATTGATCTTTGATCAGGATATCATTAGGATAGGGACAAGGATCTTGGAATTATGGATGATTTACATTGTGGCCATGTGATCAACATCCAGGATGTATAGACACATCAAGAGGAGATCCATGACACAATAAATTGGTTCATGGGGATTTTAGTTGATTGGAATTCCCACCTTCTAGTGGAATATTCCAAGGATTGATTTTCTTGCGAGGTGATGGAGGATCACATTTAGGATGATAGGTACAGAGTGGTCAATGATATAATATACTAAAGAGGTAGAATATACTTGGTCCGTAAGTCCACACTTAGGAAGGAGATCATGAGGGCTATGCATGATACTCCCTTAACAGGGCATGCTGGGTACTTCTAGACTTACCAAGGGATCAGAGATAGGTTCTCATGGAAGGGCCTTGAGGATGATGCATGGAGACATGTGAGGGAGTGAATGACTTGTCATAAGAACAAGTCAGAGAATACATATCCAACAAGATTATGGCAGTCTACACTTATTTGAAGACAAAGGTCGAAGAGTTTGCCGACATATTTCAACACAGGTCTACCGAAGGTGCATGGCATGGACTACATTTCGAGGACCTTATTAGATTATGAGGCATGCCAGATAACATAGTGGTTCTTTAGGGAGGTGTTTAGGCTCCATAAGTTTCTTGAGTACATTGACCATGATCGAGGCAACACAACTCTTAGGAAATTTTGGCAGGAGTTGTACAGATTAGATGGCACATAGTTGATCAATGTGGCACAATTGGAGTTGGTTGGTATCAGACATAGTGGACTTCTATATTAGATGTGGGTTCTAGGATCTCATATGATTAGTCCGTTTCATTTTTGGGATGCTTCAAGAGGAGATGATGGGGCACATGCTATATGGCAGGATATATTTTCTTTCTTAATACCCATGATCGGGTATGATAGAGGACTTGTAGACTTTGATTACACTAAGGCACATATACATGATGTAACACCACTTTGTGTACTTCTCGGAATGGAAATACTGTAACACTTAATTATATAACAACATGCATTTAAGTAATGAAACATATTTAAAACTCAGAGTAAGCCTCAGAATTACTGCTAACATAATTCTAAACATGGGATTAGCATTAATTCATATGCACAGTAGAATACATGATAATTATAAATACATAGACATGCAGAATCATAATTAACACATCATTTGGTACTTATCTTTGAAAACAATGGTAATTCCACCAACCAGGTGCAGGCCTTCCACGAACCTCCCAGCCTTAGTCCCCACTGCTCATCAAGCTCAGCAGTGGGTCACCCTCGAGCTAGGACTAAGCTCCACCCCCAAGGCAAGGAATCCTAGGCTAGGCTGAGGTTATAGGGAAATCAACATAGAATGACTAGAAGGATTCTTCCCAAGATGCCATCTTATGCCCACTACTCTCAGACTCTCATTCCCCACATCCCTATTCCACCTGGGAGTATACACCTTCACAAGCATAGTCCATCGGTGCTACACCTCCCTCTCTGGGTCTCGTCAATAGGCTGGATCAGGAAGTCTTAGAGCCCAAAGCTAGTGCTGGATACTCTCTAGAAGAAACCACTTTCCATCAAACTCTCTCACCTAGAAAGAGTTGCTCACATGCTTGACAACCTGCCTCTTCCAATAACAATCACCTCCCTCACCTGGAGAGAGATTAAACATAGGCTCGGCACAGACTTACACTGGCCAGTAAGCTACGCGCAGTCTAGCACTGCGTGGCCACAACAGTCCACTGGGAAAAAAAGACATGGGCTTTCCAAACAGGCTCAACAATGACAAAATGTTCTCACGGTTATGGCTTCAGAACAGAGACTCCACGCACAAGCTCAATCTTCTCCGACAGAGGATGCATCTCTTTCCAGAATCAACACACAGACTTCTCGTTTAAAGTATGTAAGGGGTATCTCTTGCAGAGGTTGCACGGGTTCACGCTCAGGCAGTCGGGGGTCGAATGGAGGAGGAACCCCCTCACGGCTCAATTCGGCAGTTTTAACTGCATGCACTTGGGTTGACACTCGTCACCCATGAAATTGCATGTGTTACATCAGCAGGCGTTCCTTCTATTTGGAAGTCACATGTCATTCCAAAAGAACTTAGGATAAAAACATATATTTTCACATGTCTCTTTGGAATAATATTAAAATATTATTCCCAAGACTTAAGCCCCTAGGCTCCACACTTTGCCCCTTTTCCACCTTCCATCCCCTAATCCCTTGCCCACTCTGTGGAATCTTAGTCCCCCATCACTCATTCATCGTGTCAGACTACACACAACAGTGTTTATATTTTTTTTTATTAATGTTCTTCATGGATACATGTACAAAATTAGGCTCTTGGCCTTCAACACTTAGGCTCTCTGGCCTAACAATCACATAAGCCCACTAGCTTATACAACCTTGGCTCACTGGCCTATAAAAACATATTTACAATTCATTTCATATACAATATTTAGAATAGGGTTTGGCCTTGGGGACATTACAATCCCCCTCCCCTTATTTCTGCACTGTCCTTAGTGCAACTTCACATTGCAGCTGCAAGCTTTTCAAAATTTTCAAAAAGACGCGGGTACTCTGCCTGCATGACATCTTCATGCTCCCATGTCACGTCCTCAGGACTGTACCAAGTCCACTGGACCTCTACAAGCTCTATGGCTCGATTCCGGCGCTGTTTGCTTTTCCTGTCCAATATGCGCACATGATGCACTTGTAGGACACCTTCTAGTTCCACCTGAATCACATTCCAGTCGATAACATGATTAGTATCAGGTATATATTTCTTAAGCAGTGAAACACGAAACACATTATGTACAGTCATAGATGCAGGTAATGAAAGCATGTATGCAACTGGCCCAATCCTTTCCAGGATTTCAAAAGGCCCACGGTATCTTGCTGCCAACTTGGCGCAACTTCCCAACTTCAGGGAATTCTCTGTGGGTTCTATTCTTATCAGCATAACTTTTCTGCCTATCCTGGGCAGCTTTCAAATTTTGTTTAATTGTTATCATTTGGTCCTCCATCTCCTTAAGCAAATCTGGCCCAACTACTGCTCTGTCAGCTGGATTATCCCAACTCATTGGAGTGTTGCACTTTATTCCATAAAGTGCTTCAAATGGGTTCATCTTCAACAATGCATGATACCCATTATTGTAGGCGAATTCTACCAAATGCAGGTAGTCTTCCCATCTTGATGGTTTGTCCATCACGTACATTCTCAGCATGTCTTCTATTACTCTGTTCACCCACTCTGTCTGTCCATCAGACTCGGGATGATATGCTGTACTAAAATTTAGATTCGTTCTAAATCCTTTGAACAGTCCTTTCCAGAAATTCGAGGTGAATTTTGGGTCTCTATCAGGCACAATCGTCTTAGGAATTTCGTGCAAGCGTGCCACTTCCTTTAATAAAATATCAACAACATCTACTTCCTTGTGAGTGGTTTTCAGTGGAATAAAATGGGCAGCTTTTGTAAGCTTGTCCACCACCACCATAATCGAATCATGCTGCTTGCTTGTTTTGGGCAATCCTGTAATAAAATCCATCGTCACCACTTCCCACTTCCACTCATGAATGGGTAAAGGCTGCATCAACCCTGCTGGGTGCCTATGCTCAGCCTTAACTTTCTGGCATTCCATACATCTGGTGGTGTATTCAACGATCTCCCTCTTCATACCCGGCCAAAAATAATGGCTTTTGATTGCTACTTCCAAGGTGTAACTTTCCTTTTTTTGTGGTCTCTCACGCTGTTGTAGCTGCACTACCAAGCCTCTGTACTACAAATCAATATTTACAGCTTCCGGAATTCTATTCCTGATATCAGTCATGTGCATGCTAATAGTTGTAGCATGTAATTCATGCACTTTTCTGCTGAGTGCATCAACCACCTTGTTTTCCTTCCCTTTGATATGCTTGATATAAAAGTCATATTCGCACAACAACTCCAACCACCTACTTTGTCTAGCGTTTAAAGTCGGATGATCAAATAAATATTTCAGACCGTAATGGTCTGTCCTCGATTTGAATATTTTTCCCATGAGGTAATGTCTCCACTTCCTCATAGCGTGAACGATTACTGCCAACTCCAAATCGTGAGTGGCATAATTATTTTCATGCTCTTTCAGTTTCCTGGACTCATAATAGATTACAAATCCATCTTGGCTGAGAACTCCTCCCAACCCTTCCTTACACGCATCTGTGCACACCACAAAATCCATATTTGGATTTTCAATTCTCAGAATTGGAGCGCTGGTCAACAATTGCTTCAATCACTGGAAACTTTCTTCACACTCTTTCGTCCACTGAAACGTTTTCTCCTTCCTTTGCAAGGAAGTGATAGGATGAGCTATCTTTGAAAACCCTGCTATAAACCTTTTGTAGTAGCCCGCCAGACCCATAAAGGATCTAAATTCTATCACATTCCTTGGCACTGACCATTCTTGGATGGCCTCAACCTTCTCAGGATCCACAATGATCCCTTCTTCTCAAATAATATGCCCCAAGTAATGGATCTGTCTTTGATAAAATGAGCATTTTCTCAACTTGGCATACAACTGGTGTTCTCTCAACACTTGCAGCACCATCCTCATGTGTTGTTCATGCTCTTCCTCTGACTTGGAATACACCAAGATGTCATCCAGGAAGACTATGACAAACTTGTCTAAATAGTTCTTGAATACACCATTCACCAAGCACATAAAAATAGCAGGTGCGTTTGATAGTCCAAACGACACCACTGTGAACTCGTAATGACCGTACCTTATTCTAAAGGCGGTCTTGCTGATGTCCTCATCCTTTATTCTCACTTGGTGATATCCTGATTTGAGATCTATCTTCGAAAATATTTTCGCACCTTTCAGCTGATCGAAAAGATCATTGATCCTTGGCAGATGATACTTGTTTTTGACAGTTACCTTGTTCAACTGTCAGGAATCAATGCACAACCTCAATGTTTCATCCTTCTTCTTCACGAAAAGGACTGGGGCACCCCAAGATGACACACTTGGGTGAATGTACCCCTTCTTCAGAAGCTCTTCAAGCTACAATTGCAACTCTTTCAGCTCTGGTGTACTCATTCTATAAGGAGCTTTCGACACTGGGGCTGCTCCAGACATCAAATTTATAGAAAAGTTGATGTCTCTCTTTAGTGGTAGTTCAGGTACCTCCTAAAATACGTCATTGAACTATATGAGTACTTCATGGTCTCCAATATTTGTGACTTCATATCTGGATGCTTCTTCTACATGAGCTGCAAATAATTGACAGCCTTTCCTGTTGCACTTCTTCAACTGCATGGTTAAGATTTCTCTAACAGCCACGGTTCTGGGGATTCCTTGGACTATTTTCTGATTTCCCTCCTCATATAAGCATGTAAATCTCTTGTTACAACAGTCCAGAAGGGCATGGTGTTGGTCCAACCAGTCCATCCCAATTAAGCAGTCATAAGAGCCAAAAGGCAGAATATTCAATTCAACCTTAGTGCTCAATCCCTTCATGTCTACCGAACATGATTTAACCAATTCAGTGACCTTCCTCTTGGTTCCTGTAGCTAGCTGTACTAACCAAGGCCTTTCAGGTTTGCTTCTTGATAAATGCAAACTTTCCACCACCCTAGGATCTACATAACTATGGATAGCCCCTGAATCAATTAAAATAATAAAGGGTTGGTTGTTAATCGTACCTTCCACTTCAATCATGTGCGATTGAAATTCATCTTGTTTGTTTTCCAGGGATACGTAGATCCTTGGCATCTTGCTGCCCATGTCCTCCACTGTTTCATCTTGTTGAACATTATGGACAGTTCTTGCTTTGCCATTTTTATGGGGACAATCTCTATATTTGTGGTTCCCTTTATAGCCCCAACACTGAATGGGTGTCTGTCTCTGCCTTTGTTTCCCCACTTCAGCCAATCTCGGCTCTCTAAATGATGGATGTCCTTGAGGATTATTTCTGAAAAAGGGAGGTTTGTTTCCCTTCTGCCTCTATTCCTTCTTAAACTTCCTTTGGTCATCCCAAGCCTTCCAAAAGGTAGGCTTTTCTCTTTGTTTTTCATATAAGAATTTAGCCCTTCTTATTATTTCTTCCATAGTCTTAGGATCATCATACTGAATCTTGTCACCAATGGAAGGTGGCAGTCCACTCAGATACCTCTGAATCTTGACAGCCTCATCTTTGATGAATGGAACATACTTCAGTAGTTCCAAGAAACTTCGTTCATATTCATCAATGGTCATGTTGCCTAGCTTGAGTTCGAAGAACTCCTTCATCTTTCTGTCATAGTATCTTTTAGTCGGGTATTTCTTCTCGAAACACCTCTTGAACTCCTTCCAAATGATATCTTTCTCACTAATGTGTTGCACCTGCACAAACTGATCCCACCACATGGATGCTTTTCCTTTCAATTGATACATCACAATTCTTCCTTCTGCATGAGAGGAATAATTCTGTAGTTGGAAATATTTCCTCATGCCAAGAAACCATGTTTCAACATCTTCCTCCTTCTTATGTTCTTCATCAAATGTTGGAGGCTTGATCTTGTTCATATCTCCTTTCAATTCATCCATCCCAGATCTCCTGTGTTTCCTGGTAGGAGATGGGCTTGAACTACTGTGTGCTTCCTTACCGGAATGCTTTGGGGAGTGACGATGATGTCTGCTACCACTCCTCGATCTTCTTCTCCTCTCAGAGGTCCTGACACTTCTTGATCTGCTCGTGTCACTCTCTTTTTCCAATTTCCTTTCTATTCTTTCTAGGCTCTTCAACATTTTTAAGTTGAATTCTCCCTCTTGATCCTTGACCCTCATGAGATTTCGTCTATTAGCTCAGCGAGCCTGGTCATCTTTCTGCAATCTTTCAATGAGTTTCATCATATGTCCTTCCTTATCCATCTCTTTTCCGTGCCCATTAGAGTTTGTTCCTTCGACTCCCAGGTTGGCATTCCTTCCTACCCTTTCGTCCTCTGTTTCAGAGGCAATCTGCACCTCTTCCAATTCCATACTCGGCGTTGGTTTTCGGTTGTCCCGACACTCGTTGAAATCTACACACACAATGTGCAGTCAACCGAAGTTTGCCAGGCCTTAAACCCTTACAAAATCACAATATTCATAAATCAATGTGAGTGAGAAAAAGTTTTGACTTCACAAAGTTTTCTGAGCTTTGACGGCTCTGCAATTTCGGGACTTTGGGACTTCTGGCTTCAGGGTTTTGGTCCATGAAGCTCTCACACTCACTTTCGGGTTTTAGGTCTTCGATACCCAAGATTTCATAATGCAGTGACTCCCAACTTCTTGTCGCTACAATCCCCGAAATCCAATACACGGTTTCTTGTACGGGATCCAATGATCCTCAATGAGTTGGATTTAACGGTCCAAATATTTTTGGAATTTCGTGATTCGGAAGTTCACGATGCAGGGAATCCCAATCTTTGTCGCCTCAATCCCCGAATTCCAAAAATTCGATTTCCTTGCTCTCCGGACCCACAACAGAGCTGTCGACCTTAGAATATTCTACAGTTCTTCCATCTTCGAAGATTTCGGGACTTCGAGACTTCAAGTTTCAGGGTTTCGGTTCTTGAGACTCCTAGACTTGCTTTCCTTTCCAACCTCCGACTTCCAAAATTATGATTTACTTTATCCTCCGAGCCCACATAGCAC
Organism: Picea engelmannii; assembly: GCA_009831015.1. Lineage (NCBI taxonomy): Eukaryota > Viridiplantae > Streptophyta > Pinopsida > Pinales > Pinaceae > Picea > Picea engelmannii. Next base: position 117,191 of record ML777176.1, on the reverse strand, counting down.
AACTGTCTCCACATCTACAGTGGTGAGTGGCACCCTTCGGTGGGTCCACGTCACTTATGATGACATCATCGGGTCCCACCACTCTCGCTTGTCTCCTCAAATTACTCGCATGTGGTACACCCATGTTTCCATGTTTGTTCAAAAGGAAAAATCCAACGGTTAGACTTTTCTCAGATCTACGACGCATATCTTTTCAGCGTTTTGGGGTTTCGGGCATCGGAGTTCGTGCAACTACACATATCGAACTCCCATTTGCCAAAATCCTGAAATTACTGTCTACCATTCCACTCAATCCCATGGTCAAGCTCCTCTCTTACGATCTACGGTGTAGATCGTTTCGGGATTTTGAGTTTCACTATTTCGTGACTTGAGAAAACAAGGTTCTTCCCTTTTGGTTTCCCGGGTGTCGAAACATCGTCCGACAGCCACGTGTTTCCCCCGATGGACGGTCCCGACGAATTCAAGATTTCGCAAATCGTGATTTCCACGTTCCTGTGCAACTCCAAAGGGTTGTTAAACCCTGCACACATTTTCCAGATCTGACGATCATGAGGGTTCTCCTTTTCCCCGAACAGATCCTATGTCGCCAACACTTTTTGTGTGGAGTCCTCTCTCCCTGTGGTCAGATACCACATCGGCTATGGTTTCATAACACCACTACACCTCCTGAGCTTTATAACACAACCAAGTGACTCCTTGGCACTCAGGAACATTCACAAGTCCAAAAATCGGTTCTTCCAAACACGATTCCCACCTAAACTTCGGGTCCAATGACCATTTATCCAGCTCATTCAGGCTCAGCATCGAAACCTTGGCTCTGATACCATACTATAACACCACTTTGTGTACTTCGCGGAATAGCAATACTGTAACACTTAATTGTATAACAACATGCATTTAAGAAATGAAACATATTTAAAACTCAGAGTAAGCCTCATAATTACTTCTAACATAATTCTAAACATGGAATTAGCATTAATTCATATGCACAGCATAATACATGATAATTATAAATACACAGACATGCAGAATCATAATTAACACATCATCTGGTACTTATCTTCGAAAAAAGTGGTAATTCCACCAACCAGGTGTAGGCCTTCCACGAACCTCCCAGCCTTAGTCCCCACTACTCATCAAGATCAGCAGTGGGTCACCCCCGAGCTGGGACTAAGCTCCACCCCCAAGGTAAGGAATCCTAGGCTAGGCTGAGGTTACAGGGAAATCATTACAAAATGATTGGAATGGTTCTTCCCACGATGCCATCTTACGCCCACTACTCTCAGACCCTCATTCCCCACATGCCTGTTCCACCCGGGAGTATACACCTTCACAAGCACAGTCCATCGGTGCTACACCTCCCTCTCTGGGTCTCGGAAACATGTTAGATCAGGAAGTCTCAGAGCCCGAAGCTCGTGCTGGACACTCTTTGGAAGAAACCACTTTCCAACAAACTCTCTCACCTGGAAAGAGTTTCTCATAGGCCTGACAACTTGCCTCTTCCAACAACAATCACCTCCCTCACCTGGAGAGAGATTACACACAGGCTCGGCATGGACTTACACTGGCCAGTAAGCTACGCGCAGTCCAGCACTGCGTGGCCACAACAGTCCACTGGGAAAAACATACACATGCTTTCCAAACAGGCTCAACAATGTTGGAATGTTCTTACAGTTATGGCTTTGGAACAGAGACTCCACGCACAGGCTCGATCTGCTCCAATAGAGGATGCATTGATTTCTAGAATCAACACACAGACTTCTCGTTCAGAGGATGTAAGGGGTATCTCTTGCAGAGGTTGCACGGGTTCACGCTCAGGTAGTCGAGGGTCGAATGGAGGATGAACCCCCTCACGACTCAATTTGGTAGTTTTAACTACATGCACTTGGGTTGACACTCGTCACCCATGAAACTGCATGTGTTACATCAACAGGCGTTCCTTCCGTTTGGAAGTCACATGTCCTTCCAAAAGAACTTAGGATAAAAACATATATTTTCACATGTCTCTTTGGAATAATATTAAAATATTATTCCCAAGACTTAAGCCCCTAGGCTCCACAATTAGCCCCTTTTCCACCTTCCAGCCCCTAATCCCTTGCCCACTCTGTGGAAGCTTAGTCCCCTATTACTCCTTCATTGTGTTGGCCTGCACGCGACAGTGTTTATATTTTTTTTTATTAATGTTTTGCATGGATACATGTACAAAATCAGGCTCTTGGCCTTCAACACTTAGGCTCTCTGGCCTAACAATCACATAAGCCCACTAGCTTATACAACTTTGGCTCACCAGCCTATAAAAACATATTTACGATTCATTTCATATACAAGATTTACAATAGGGTTCGGCCTTGGGGACATTACACATGATATGATCCATAGTAGTGGGGTCAGGTATTCTAGACATTATAGCTTGGGGTTCCAGGAGTGGAGGTTGCAGTATGGGCACGAGGGCCAACCACTTATGACCAGAGTGAAACAACATCAACATGATGGTTTCTTTCTTATATTAGTTTGGAACCCTAAGATTACATGGTTTGGCAGTTCAATGAATAATGTAGATGAGAGATCTAGTTTTTACTTTCAAGCATTTAATCCTATGGTACATTGGAGTGGTTCTATGGAATAACCATTCTCTGAGGGGTTTCCCAAGTCCTTGTAGTATATGATTCCTCTACTTATCAGTAGTATTTGGGTGGTCATTTTTGTTAGTACCTAGCAGGACAATGTTTTGAGCAGAGGGTGATTTATATTTTCTAGGTTGATTTGGGATTCTTGAATCATTCTCAGTTTCAGTTTGGTTCAACCTATTGATCATATGGTTGTTATGGAATTTATTGAGGATGAACAATCTTTGGAAAGGGATGACTGTAATGTCTTCATTTTCAGGCTACTTAATTTGTAGTTGGAGATGATTTTATGGGATTGTGTTAGTATGATTAGAGGGGTAATTAGATTTTACCAGTGAGCTCAAGGGGTTTAGAGGATCTATTTGATGCTTTCATAGGTACACTTATCATTTTTCATCATCAAGATCATTATTGTGCAATCATATTTCGATTCCTTTGCATTTCAACCATTCCCATAATTTGGGAGTATTATTGAGCATTAATTAGTGGATTTCACTAAGCATGACATTTTAATAAATTATCTAAGAGAGGTACCTTAGTGTAATAGCTCATTGGAACTAGGAGGAAAATATCTAAATGTTGAGATGATGAAAAAGTGACTTTCAGTGGCTAGGAATGCTTTAAAGTCAAACAAATCAATTTTTTGAGTAAAAAGGTTTATTGAATTAATAATGTGATTTTAGGAGAAAATATTAAAGATGAATTAAAATGTCACTTGAAGGGGAAAAATATGAAAGGGGTATAAAGAATAGATAGGGTCTCATTTCCTCTCATTATGTTTATGATTATTTTGATTTAATTTGGAGAGCTCTTGGAGCCTTTGGGGTTTTGGAGTAAAACCTTGCGTGGATTGGTTTCAGTGGTGAAAGATTCACCCTAGCTGAGTAGGTTTCATTGGTCAAAGATTCCAACCTAGCCATTGATTGGGAAGGTCATCCAGGTCTTCCATTTGGATTCCACTATTGAGAAGTTGATCTACATTTTCGCAGTAGTCTCGGGTTTGTAGAAGATATATTCTTGGTGCAGGATGAGTTTTATTATGTGGAGATTGATTTGTTGAAGTAGGGATAGTCTCTTCTTATGTAAGATGAACTCCTTCATCAAGGGGGTAGGGTTGTGGTTGTTGGACCGAATTCTTATCTAGGGGATGAGTTCCTTTTGTATGTTGGGTGCATTACTTCATCAAGGAACTAAGTTTTGTTTGTTGGACAAGTTTTGTATTGACTGGGTGAAGAGTTATAGTATGGGAGTTGTTTTCTTGATTGTTGGAAGAATTTTATATAGGCTAGGGCCGATTGGATGCAGAGGAGGCCAAATCATATGAAAGGGGGCTGCCATTATTGAGATTATTTATTGTTGGGGTCAATTCTATTGGTTGGGTAAGTGATAAAAAAAAACTGGGCCAATTGTGTGGTTGTATTTGTATTGAGGATGCCTCTTATTTGTGAGGGTTGTATTCTACCTAATGGGAATTGCTTTTGTTGAGAGGAGGTCATACCCTTGCTGGGAGAGGTTGTTTAGTTCATATTTGACACTTTTGGTTTGTGGCATCACCAAGAGGGTCTATCCAACACCTTTACTCACCAAATTGTTCCCATTCTATTGCTTATTCATGGGGGTTTCCATTAGAAATTGACCTGTGTATGGTTAGCTCCCAGCTTGTACTTACAGGTTAGATTTATAAATAAAATTAGTCCAACTTTATTGATCTTTGTCTGCTATTATAGTGATTTACTTATGTTTATCATCTTGTAATCCCCACCTTTTCTATTAATGCAAAAAAGAGCTTGTTGGGAATCAAATTTGTGTATCATTTGAAAATTGTGACAAGAAAACCATCATAGCAACATAAAAACCATAACAAAAATAACAAGAGGATATATAAAAAGTTATTTGGGTCTTCTACCAATTGATTGACATAAGCATTAATCCATGAAAACACTCCAAAATCTACAAGGAGAAAACATGGTTTGCATAACGCGATTTGAGTATGTGCACCAACTGTATGACAATACTCATGACCCAAAATACTCACTAAAACATAACAAAAAAAGGAACAAACCAACAATCAAAATAAGTCATTTCAGGGGTAATATACCATTACATTCGAAGTGTTTGATGAAAGTCCAACAACAAAATAACATACCATCATAACAACATCAAGTAAAATTTCATGGGTAATACGCCATTACATTCGAAGTATTTGACAAAAGTCCAACACCAAAATAACATACCATCATAGCAACATCAAGTAGAATTTCATACCAATAGTGAGTAACGACATTACACAATGTACACATCTAGAAAAACCTTTTAAATACAATTTGAATAATACCTTTTTTTAATTTAATTTTTGTGATCTAATTTCTTGTTTGTCTACTTTTTCCCTTATTAATTAATTAATAAGGTCAATGATATAAACTAAAAAAAAACATTCATATTTATATTAAAAATTAATAATATATTTACTCTCCTTTTAACAGGTTGATGGTATAAATAAAAATAACATATATATTTATATTAAAAACTAATATATTATAATAAACTAATAAACTAATAATTAACATATTGATGATATAAATAAAAA
>ML777176.1:69180-83621 GCA_009831015.1 Picea engelmannii | reverse complement strand
AAACGATGGCACATTTACAGAGGTATTGTTATTGGCCTCGCATGGTAGATAGTGTTTCATGTTTCATTAGAGGTTGTTCATTATGTGCTACAAGCAAGACTAACAATAGGAAGCTTGGTTTATATACGCCATTTCCGGTACCTTCTAGACCATGGGAAAGTGTTTCTATGGATTTTGTTGGAGGGCTACCTTTATCAAGAAAGCAGTATGATTATCTTTATGTAGTAGTTGATCGTTTCAGCAAGATGTGTATTCTTGTGCCATGTAAGAAAACTATAACTGTTGAACAAACTACTGATTTATATTTTCAATATGTATGGGTTCATTATGTCTTGCCTACTTCTATTGTTAGTGACAGGGATTCCAGATTTGTGGGGAATTTTTGGTCCAATTTATGGAAGATGATGGACACCAAGCTGAAAAATAGTATTGCTTTCCATCCACAAACAGATGGCCAAACAAAAGTAGTGAACATAACCATTGTACATATTTTGAGAGGTTATTGCAGCAAGCATCCCAAGATTTGGGATGAGAATTTGCATTACATTCAACATGCTTACAACCGGGCCAAGCACTCTTCTACAAATACTTCACCTTTTGAAGCTTGTTTTGGGTATTTGCCTAAATCACCTTTAGATTTTATTCTTGAGAAGAATGCGGCCATTGACGGTCATAGTGACATTGACAAAGCTTGCATGTTCATTGAAATAAATCAGCTCATACACCAACAAGTTCAAGAACAGCTTGAAAAAAGTCAAGGCAAATACAAGGAGAGGCATGATAAGCACATAATTGATCATAAGTTTCAAGAAGGGGACGAGGTATGGCTGCATATTAGTAAGGAATGAATTCAAGGAGAAGGTAAAAAGATGAAGCCTTTTCGTTATGGTCCATTCAAGATCCTTAAACAAGTTGGAAATAATGATTTTCAATTAGATTTGCCTTCATACATGCAAATGTATTCCGTTGTGAATGTGGAAAATCTACATTTGTATGAACCTCCTCTAATTGTTGATTATGAAAGTGACATTCAGCTTCCATCCATAGAGGATTTCTCGCTAGAATTTTTGGATGAGTTGAAAGAGGATGCTATCCTTGACAAAAGGACACACACTTCAAGGAGGGGAAATGTTGATTATGTTCGGGCTGGTCTTAAAGGCAGTAAACCGAGTAAGGCAAAGTGGATTGAATTGGAAAAGGTGAGGGACCTGTACCCTCATATTCTTAATAGGTAATCGAAGGCTTTTGGGGTCCAAAATCTTCCCAATGGGGAGGTGTGATCAGGTGATCATGTCCTAAGTGAAGAAAATGCTCAAAATTGGAACTGCTCAAAATTGGTTGAAAACAGAACGACTGGATAGGCCTCGTCGATATGATTCTGGTGCCGCAAATGGCACTCAAATCCAAAACTGTATGTGAAAGTTATTCTAGTTTGAAATACACATTTTCCTTCATATCCAGTTAACCAGGGTTGACTTTGATTTTTTTTTAAAAATATTAAAAAAAGAATATTCCACATAATATTCTGTTAACAAGCTATCCGTGTTTGCCACTTGGCATTTTCTGATTGGGTATTGGTTGACTGGACATTTTGGTGGCCAATCAGCAGGGGCCACGGGGCCTGCCCGGAGGCCGCCATTTGGTCGCAAGACAAAATTAGTTCGGAGTGACAAAATTAGTTTAGAGTTGGCAAGAGTCAACCACGGGTCGATCGAGTGGCAGCCCCAAGGCCTAAATGCCCAGACTCGTGGCGGTTCTTAACCGTATAGGCCAATACATTTATTTAAAGTGGTAAGTTGTTTTGGTTGGGGCGGAAAGGGGGCCAACCCCCCCTTTACATAGAACCATTTGCCTAGAACCGTAGGCTTTTTCCTCCAATGGTTTCAGGAAGGTGGTTAGTGGATATGAACACATGTCCTAGTGGTTAGTGGATATGCCACGGTTTTGGCTAACCGTTGGCTCAAACGACTCGAATGGCGGTGGTTTAGTTGGTCTATGTGACCACTACCACTAACAATAAAATTCAATGCTAACAGTTCCGACAGTTTTTGGGTGGAGTCCGCCTTTTTTGGCACCAATTKCCACTTTTAGATGTTCTAACTCCCGCTACTCCAGATTTGRTGGAGTTTTTTGGGGAAAAAGGGATAGAACTGCTTTGGGGCATAACTTCTTGAAGACAAAACCTTTTTGGACATTTTTTGGTCGATTTTGGGTATTCTCAACATTTTGGAGYGACTGGAACAGGTTGCAGAGCCAACAGAGGTGTTTTTCAGYCATTTTACTTCAGAGAAGCTTGAGGAGCCATGGAGGGCCGTGAAGGAAATGGATCTGCATTGGATCACCCTTCACTATTTTAGGTGAAAACAGAGTCATTTTAAGCTTCTTTCTGTATTATGAATTCGTTTTCACAGCTGGTTTGGCATGTTTAGGCCTTTTTCTCATTGTAATACCATTTTGAGCATGAATAGATCAAGGACATGCCCATTGGGAGCCTTGGACCCGACAGATGTAGCCTAGGAGGGGTTAACTGCCTCATCATTTGCTGTGTGTTTATGGTGAAGTTATTTTGCTGTGTTAGATAGATTTAAGATTGTTAAACAGTAAACTAAAACAATACTCCCTCACACAATTTTTTTATAAACAGTGATTAAAAACACTTTGCACATTTATTTTCAATGGAAATGAATACTTTGAACAACAAGACAAATACTTTCATTTTCAGATCAACTGCCAGAGAAGATAAAGAACCTTGAATAACGACCATATAATATGAAAAGTTCGCATGATGATCAGGAAGACAACTTGACGTGTAAAAGACATGCAGAATAGAGAAGAGATAGAGTGTCTCTCAGAGAGTGATGCATGTGGGTAGGACAAGATGCAGTGCATAATATGAAGGGGATATCTGTGGCACAATGAATATGATGTACATGCAACACATAGCATAAAAGACAGAAGAGAAGATGAACAAGATGAGGTGTTGAGCACAGGAGGAAAAGGAGAAGAGCATAGAAGCTGAACTATGAAGAAGGAGAACAATGTATAGAAGTTGAAGAAAGCAGAGGAGACATGGAGCTGTAACAAACCATATCAGAGACAGAGAAAGTGAGTAAAGTTTTGTAAGATTCATTCAGGGTGGTAGGGTGGTGCTAGGGAGGATTGCAGTTCTCTAAATTCTAGTTGGTGCTAGAAGATATTCGGGGAGTTGTTGCTTCCATCTAATGCGTGCTAGAGAAACCTGGGAGTTGGTGCTTCCATCTAGTTGGTTCTAGAGAAATCTGAGAGTTGGTGCTCTCTGCAAGTTGCAACTTTCTATTAGAGGTTGTAGCCTCATATTTGAGTTTGAGCTCAAATATTGTGATGTACATGAAAGTTGGAGCTTGATTGACATCCTAAGAAGAAGAGGTTTTCACCCTTTATGGGTTTCCTCAGGAAAATCAGTGTCTCTGTGTATTCTGCGTGATTGATCATTGTATATCTATACATGTTAAGTTATCAACAACACATTAAATAATAATCTAGAAAGAATAAAAAAATAGGAAGAGTTTCAAGATTATATACATAACTGATTCACCCCCCCCCCCTCTCAGTTATATTTCCAATAGGGCGTGTATACCTCCATAGATTTTTGTAGTCAAATCGTTATGCAGAGAGGGTCCTTTTTCCCACAAACAAAGGGGTATCAGATACCAATTTGGTGTTTGGATTGGTTGTGACCTTAAAAATAAATTATCATTATTATTATTATTAATGTCCTTTAAAAAATAATTCTCAATCCTTTCATTTTTCCCTTTTTTTTTTAACCTCATGCCAACCACTAAAGAAGGGTCCATAGTGATTTGTCGTAATTCAAAAGGTGGGAGGTCAAGGTTCGTAAAGGTAACCAATTTCTTATCAAAATTAAATATGTTAGTTTTGTAAAGTCTCTTCATTCCCCTAAAGGAGCTTCATGTGTATAGCTACCACCCTCAAGAAATAAATCTTAGTATTCATATCTTTGTCTCTATCCTCCAAGGGAGAATAGAACAAAGACATGATAATTAAAATCACAAACACACTCTCACTTGTTATTGAAAAACAATAATTATACATAACGAATGATTTTATTTCAATAATATGATTAAATCACTTTATAGATCAAAACCAATACCAAACTTTAGTAACCATATATATTGTACAACTATGAGAAATTGATATTTAATCACAATTCATAGATCCATCACACAATCTTCACATTCATCTTTGACAACAACATGGACAATCAACAACTATGAAATAAAACTTAACCTAATCCCACCCACCTTTAAATTGGAATTGACTTTTTTTATTAGTTCAAGACTTTTAGTTATTCCATCATGGATAAGATTATACTCGAGATGTCTATAAAATTCAAATTCAAGGTGGTAGAAGATGAGATCTTTGATCGCAATTTGTTGTGATTTTGATGATGAACTCCTACTCTAGTTATAATTTTACAATGCTTCATATTATGATGCTAGAAATAGCACAAGTTTCTTATATATATATAAGTTCATTTTAATGTTAAAAGAATATATTGTAATATAAATGTAACATCCTCGAGCACCTAAGCTGGGAAGTGCCACTACTTTGAACCAAACTGCTCTGTTACATTTCCTGATACTAATTTGTAACAATCCCAGCTTTCTATTGGGAAATGCCACTTAAAACTAAATACAGAACATAACTTCTCACTCTGTTATGATAATCAAACTGTTCATACCCAAGCATAGACCTGATGGGCTATGAAAGATAGAGCTCTTTTCGGAACATTATACATATAAACTTAAACAAACAATATGCATTCTACTAATACACCAATTAAATGCAGAAATCATAGTAAAACATACATGTAGCAACACATGTAATTCTTATACTATAAAGACATGTACAAGATGCACAACATACAAATTAACATAGAAATGGTACTTATATTTTTATGATAAGACCACCAACTGTGTGCAGACCTTCCACAAACCTCCCATCCTTATACCATGTTGCTCGAAGCTATCAGTAGTGGGTCACCCCCGAGCTGGGATTAAACTCACCCAGAGTAAAGGGATTCCTAGGCTAGGCTGAGACTATGGAAAGTTGCACAATGCACCAGGAAGGATTCCCTCCAGGGAGCTTAATTACACCCACATATCACAAAATCTCATTCCCCACATGCCTGTCCCACCTCGATGATCTGGGATCTTTTCATCGAGTGACTTATAAATAATTGCATTAAATGAGCATAAATTAAAGTGCACCATTAAAGAAGGAAAATCTAAAAAATGAAGAGACATAAGCATCAAATCTGAACACAAAAATTTGATAACGGAGTTTTCCCCTGATGGGATACGTCTTCGGGTCCTGCTCTGAAATGGGTAGGCTCTTTCATTAAATCAACAAAATAATTTGGAAAAATACATAAGTATACCTCATTCTGAAATAAAGCTGCAAAAATAATGCTCAGATCAAAAAATAGACATCACCATTGAATTTGTGGCATCAAATTACCTGAAAATGATTGTCCAACTCTGGCACTCCCAGTCCTAAGAATAAATTTGTCTTGGTGTCTGTGCCCCTCTGCAACCTGCAATTAATGACTGGACTACATAGAAATGTGTGCCCAAAGGCCGTATCATACGTGTGCCTCCTCTCGGTGGTTAGGCAGACTCAGCATTTAAGTATTATCCATGGCGTTGATTACAAAGAAAGGTCATTTGCATGTTGGTTTGGGCGTTAATACAAAGGTGTATAGGGGGGAGGAGGTCCCGGGGTCAAACCCGCGGGCCTCCCCCTTTTGGGTTTTAATTCATTGCAATGTATATATATATATATATATTATAAGGTTGTTCTGCTATTTTTAGCAGTGGTGCTATCCATATCTCAACGGTTATATCGTGGCCAAGTTTGGCGTGGTCCGCCAGATTTGGTGGACTCGCCAAACTTCTAGTTTTTTTTCAAAATTCGCTCATGGGTTTTCATTGTGATTTCTTCGTCTGCCACATGGCAACCTTTGATTGGGCCACGTTGTCCTTTGCTACATCATCATGCCATGTCATGGACTGCCACATCACCATGTTGATGTCATGTTGATGTCAGCATGACACATATCACCTTCCAGCTCTTTCCACATGTGTTGTATGGATGTTGACGTCATATGTACGAATGCTGACTCATGCCCTACTAACCGAGCTAGGTTGACCAAAAAATTGACCGTGAATATATTTCAATCCGTAAATTCATTTGACGAGCTGTTTGCGTCGTTAGAAATATTGTGACGTGCTCTTCGCGGTCATGTCATTTTCACTAAGTTTTGGGAAATCTGATTTTTTTCCCTTTCTCTGTCTGTTGAATCCATTTTGAGCATCTTGAGTTCCTCTACGAGTTCTGAGTTGTTCTTCGCCTTCTATGGATCCTTTTTGGATCATGCCTTCCCACTGAGATATTTTTGGACCACCACAAGATTTCATCAATCAATAGGTAAGTGAAGGAATATTTCCCACACTTTGTCCTTCTCAATCCACTTTGCCTTGCTTGGATGTGTGCCCTTCAAGCCTACTCGAAGATAATCCACATCACCCCTGCATGAAGTCCCTGTCCTTCTGTCTAGGATGATATCTTCCTATAACTCATCCAAGTACTCAAGTGAAAAATCATCAACTGAAGGTATTGAAACTTCCTCATCTTGATCCACGATCATGGGAGGCTAAAATTGTTTCAAGTTCTCAATGTTCACAACTAAGTAAATCTGTATATAAGGTGGAATATCCAAACGAAAATCATTAGTACCACTTTTCACCAAGATAGTGAAGGGTCCATAAAAAATGGGATTAAGTTTCTTGCCTTCACCCTTCAATCTCTCCTTGCTGATGTGAAGCCATACCTGGTCTCCAACCTGGAACTGATGATCAACCCCATGCTTGTCATGCCGAGCTTTATATTGTTCTTGAATTTTCTCCAACTGTTCCCTTACTGCCTGGTGTATCTGTTGGATCCTCTAGGTGAACTTGTGGGATCTGTCCTTTGTCCATTATTCATTCACATCGGCATATCTCCCATACATCAATTCCAAAGGAACCTTGGGTAGGTACCCAAAACATGTCTTAAAAGTTGAACTCTGGGTGGAGGAATGTAAATCTCGATTGTAAGCATGTTGTACATAGGGTATCTATTCATCCCATAACTTAGGATGCTTGTTGTAGTAGCCTCGAAGCAAAAGTACCATTGTTCTGTTTACCACCTCTTTTTGTCTATTAGTCTGTGGATGGAAAGAAATGATCCTCTTCAATTTGGTGTCCATCAACCTCCACAAGCTAGTGTTACACCTCAAAATTACTCACTTCGATAGTGTCGCAAGTGTCACCATTACAAGTGTTGTAAGTGTCGCATATTGTCTGCAAGTGTTGCAAGTGTCACAAACAATATACTACCATATTTCCTATGTCCTTCCTCTAACGACATCACAAAGACACTTAAGACACCCCAAAGACTAGTTTTGAAGAAGAGAAGTCACCTGACAGGGAGTGCAAATCTTTTTCCATGAAAAAAACACTCAACAATTGAATTTTGGAGAGGAGCGCTCCGCTATCGACTGTCAGGGAGTGTTGGAGCTCCCTGAGCCTCTTTGGGGGAGTGCTTGAGCACCCTATGCACCCTTTTGGGGGAGCGCTACCCTTTTTTTAGCAAATTCTGGGTTTGTTGAGGCAAATAAGGGAAGAATCCCTCAATTCCTGAAGGCAGTTGGATTCAAATAGATGGTCAAGGTATGATCTTAGGGGAGATCCTCAACTAAAGGAGAAGAATCCTTAACTCATCCCAAATACCTCTCAAGTGGTTGGACCTATACAAGGTTATATAAAGAGACCTTCTCATGGTGAAAGGTATAAGGAAGATTGAGAATTATACCTAACTTATGATCTCATAAGAAGGTATTGACAATGGAGATTGAGAATTACATAAAAATTATGATCTCATGAGTGAGATGTCATCAAAGAAATCAGTGTAGATTACTTGAGCAAAGGGGTTCTACAAGGAGAACTGGAAGAAGCTGCTGCACCTTCATTCAAAGGATTGTAAGTACTTTTACTTGTTCTCAATAATAATCAATGCTTGGCCTGTTTCTTTCAAATTTGTATTTGTTCCATATGAGTTTGTCTACAGTAGATGGATCTATGAGTGAGCTAATCTCAGTAGAGTAGGAAGTCCATTGTATCTTTGTTTGTCCCATAGGATCTATCAGGGAGCTCAGGATCGAGGCTCAACCAATACTTTGCAAGGACAAATGTCGATAATAAGGTACATATATTTCTCCTTCTCTTTCATTCATTAGCTTGATTAGATATAAAAGGAAGTCAGACTCCATGTTAATAAATTTTCTGTTTTGGCCTTAGGAGTCTAGAGGCCAAGAGGGAATCCACTTGTCCGCACGGGGATTCACCTACAACAGAAATTGGCGACTCCACTGGGGAGGAGCTCTGATTTTTGTTTCCATTCCCAGATCTTGTTTTGGCCCTTTTCACACTGATTTTATCTTCTCCACATTGTCTTTTGTATTCTTATGTTTTTTTTATTGCCTCATTATGTCATCAAGATCACCCTGATTGACTGAATTTCATTGATTTTTTAAATTTCTGGAATTTTTTCTGACTTTTTGGAGCAGAGCGCTCCCCTCCTCTTGTTGTCAGAGCACTAGCACTCCCCTGTAGCCTTACACAGAGCATTGGAATGATCTAGTTCCCCTTACACCAGAACGTACCCCATTTTTGTGAGAAATTCTCCAGAATTTTAATCTTTTGAAGCTATTTCTTGGTTTTGGTTTTTGCTCAGGGTCCCATGCTCTCAGTCCATCTTGATATTGGCTTTCAAGCACCCTTATTTATGAGAATTCATCCTCTTTTGTTTGGATTTTTTGACATTTGTCCTTACTTTGCAATAACTCTTTGTCCTTCACGATTTGGAGTCAATTTGTCATTTTCTTCTCGTTTATCTGAATAAATGAAAACTTTGTTCGGGGTTTCAAAGGTCTTTTGTACTCTTCTTTCTGATCTTTGAGTCATCGTGTCCAAGTTATTTCTCCTTCATTTCAAGTTTTTCTCTTTCTATTTCTTGTTTGATCATAACAAGGGTGTCTTTTGGTTTATGTGAAGTTTGCTTCCAAATTGCTTAAATCTCACAACTCTTGAAGTCCGATTAGCATAAGAAGATTTACATCTACTAGTTATCAGTCACATACAAACATTTTAGCATTGCATTGGATTCCTTATTGAGGAATATTTCATGAGGTCATTTCATCTTAGTGTTTGACAGTGAAAGGAAAATCCTTCTCCTTCCCTTAATTAGACATTCATTGAAAGAAAAGATTGCTTATCATTTCTTATGCATGTTTTGGGAACTGAGTCATAATATCATCAGTCTTCATTCTCATACACCTATGAGTAAACAACAACCACTAAAACCAACGCTTAACTAAAATTTATCAGAATTTTTACATCTTTCTTAGAAAACCTACATTAGTTTAAGGTGTAGAGCTTTGGAATAAGGTTGAAAGGACAACTTTCCAAAGTTATCAAACAAACTTAGCATATTGCGATAGGGAGAGAAAAACCAATTGTCGTATAGGCTTTCTGGGATCCCCCTCTCACAGAGGGGTTACACACGAGGTTGCATTCGGGTGAGTTACGGAGATTATCCCTCCGTGGTTCAACTATTTGTAGTGGTTGGATTGTATATTGGGGGTCACTTGAGGGTATACCCATGATTATGTGTGGGAGCCTCTCGAGTTGATTTTGGACTTGTTATCCTACCCATACATTTGGATCAGACTATCTGTTGTATCCACCCAAGGGGTGACTGCGAATTAGTGACCTTAGTAGCCTTAATCTTTAGGGTCTCACACAAGGTGACAGTGAAGGGAAGTCTCACTGTACCTGGAATAGATGTTGGTCAAACTCACTTGGGCTCGTTGGAGGGTAAATCCACAATTACTGTGTGGAATCTTGCACCAAGGATTAAGTCCGTTAAGCAAGTCGCCAACATAACTGATCCACCCACTCTACCCCTACCTCTTCCTATTTTGATCTCACGACGTTGGATTTCATCACCAACTAGTGGTTTCTTTGTGGGAAGATTGTGTTTGATTGTTTGCCTCTCAGATTCATAGCATGTGTTGGTTGTGTTACTTAGTGGACCTTAGATCGATTCAGTGTTAATTGCATCAAATCCTAAGAGTACCAATGGAGGAACCCCTTCTCTTGGGGAACCTTATACCTTTCCTTCGTTTGGAAACTTTGGTCCTCCGTACATTTCCACACTGAGTCTTCCAGGACTCACCATCGGATTACCGGTTTGGTTATTCCCCACTCCGATGATCTCAAATCCTCCCAATGTTTCAACTACACCTAATACTTTAGATGTTAGTACACCACCCACACATCAACCTCACGTTGAATTTTATCCTTCTTCACCCATTAAGTCTCCTTCCATTTCTCCTTCTTCGCCTAGTAAAAGCTATAAAGCAAGTAGGCAGGTTGATAAGAAGAAGAAGAAACAGAAAGAGAAGAAGAAGAAGAGCCCGAAAAGGACCAAGGCCCCAACAACATCAAATGTTGGATCCAAGCAATCAATTACTGTTAATAGTATTGGGGGTGTTGATGAGGTCAACAAGATTAAAATAAAGAATCCAAAACCCAAATTCCCTTGCAGTCTTTGTAAGGGTGACCACTTTTTGAGGGATTTCCCTGGTACTCCCAAGGTCTTAGAAATGTGGTCCTCCATGTCATTGGCCTCTATTGGACATGTTGGTGATACCCCATCACCTAGTGACGTCAAGGTTCGTAAGAAGAAGACAACTGTCAAATTTCCTTGTATGTTATGAAAAGGTGATCATTATTCTCACCTTTGTCCTCGTATGGACGAGGCTTCTTCTCTTTTGGAAAAACTTCAACTTCCAAAAGGTTATCATAAGATTTCCCCCAACCCATCGTTAGTTGATGGACTAGTCAATTTGGTTCCATCCACGGTCAGTTCGGTTGATCAAGTGGTCAATCTAGTTTCATCCTCGATTGAACCGCAAACCCAAGTAGCTAATCCAGTTCCATCATTGATCATCCCTAATCTTCATCAAAAGAGTGTAACCCAAGTAGTCAATCCATTTTCATCCTTGGTCGACCCCATTCTCTCTCTAGAGAGTGACACCAAAGCGGTCTATCTGTTTCCACCCGTCGACCCCATTCTCCCCTTGGAGAATGAAACCCAAGTGGTCGATCCGGTTCTGTCGTCGGTCAATCCCACTCCTCCTTTGACGAGTGCCAAAGTGGTTAATCTAGTCCCTTCCTCAGTCAGTCCCACCCTTCATCTGAAGAGTGCCAAAGTGATTGTTTCAGTTACATCATCCGTCAATCCTACTCTTCCTATGAAGAGTGTTAGTGTGGTCGATTCGATCCCATCATCGGTCGATCCTACTCTCCCTCTATAGAGTAAACTCGATAATGCCCACGTTTTTCTCATTGATACAAAATCTACCGTGCTGGGGGGCATTCCTCCTTCTCCCGCGAAACCCCCTCCAAGCAATGAGGCCATCCTTTTTGATTGGGGTGCACTAACTGGACCCCGTCTTCCCTCTCACATTCCTTTCCATATTACAGTATAGGTTTGTGGTCAGGATGSTCCTCAAACAATGATAGATGAAGGTGCATCAATTAGTATTTTGTCCTATGTTGCTTGGAACGCTTTGGGTTGTCCTAAGCTTACRCCGGTTACACATAATYTGTTAGCTTTTAACATAAGAACTAGTCAACCTTTAGGGACCCTTCCTCAGTTTCCGGTAACTTTGGGAGGGAAAACTGTCTTTATTGATGTCAGGGTAGTCAAAGACCCCTTGGATTTAGCTTTACTCATTGGGCAAGATTATTTCTATTCCATGAAAACTATTGTGTCCACTCTTTTCCATGTGATATATTTCCCTCACGATGGAAGAATTGTTATTATTAATCAACTTTCCTTCATCAATCCTGACTGGATTACCTCCATGAATGGTTCTTATATGATGACAGTATCGCCCCCGCCACATATCAATTATGTGGCATTATCTCCCATGACTTCAACTTCTGATGATTTGGATCCAGTAGTTGACATGGTGATCTCTTTGGTAGGGCTCTTGACGCATGATATCCTTACCCCTGTCGCAGCCCTTGACATGTGTTCCTTCCAGAGTGATTTTCTTCCATCCAGTGAAGATCTCTTGGAAGCCATGACGGAGTTTTGTCCCTTGACATGGTGTTCTTCTAGAGTGTTATTTTCTTGGAAGCCATGATCAAGAAGAGTCCATGAGCACAGTTTCTCTTCTCTGTAGCAAGCTCGTTAAAAAATGAAACAGAGGACATGAGAACAATTTCTCTTCTCTGTGGCAAGCTCGTTTAAAAATGAAACAGAAGCTTTGAGCATAGTTTTCCTTTCTCTAACAAGCTCGTTAAAAAATGAAACAACAATTTGAGGATTGAAACCGGATCCTTGAGCATAGTTATTTTTCCTATGTCAAGCTCGTTAAAAAATGAAACAATCACCTCTCTTGAACCTTCATTTCATCCACCCTTATCCTTTTTCTCCATCTAGTAGAGAGATTGGTGACAAACTCAAAGTCAGTGAATGAATTGAAGCTTGGATGGCATGTCTCCAGACTTTGATGATAATTCTGGAGTTAATCCCCCAGCTTTCAAGCTGGGAGCATACCGATCTTAGTCTTTGTTCTTCCTCGTGCTCGTAAATACATGAGAATGCAACCGGGTAAAATTTTATCTCTTTTTTGGACCTGCATGGATAAACGAAAAAGTAACCCTCTAGAGTCTTCTTTGAGCTCTTTTCTAACTCTCTAAATGTGGAAATATTTTCGAGTGATCTTGCTTCCTTTCCCACTCGTTAAAAGGTTTGAAAGGGTGTCTTTTGAGTGATAATATATCTCTTTTTCGGCCTCGCGAGACTAAAATTATGAAAAAGGACAACATTGGAGTCGTCTTTAAGTTGTTTTCAGACTCTATAAATATGAAAACCACCAATTTTACCTTCTATGGACTCGTTAAACAATTAAACATTGAAGGGCTCATATGAGACCAAACCCTTACTTCTTCCAGTTCTCTAAACAAAGGAAGAGGGACTTACCTAAGGTGAGTCATATCGAGCATGTGTTACCCTCCTTGAGCTCATTAAATTAAAAAGATGTACTCGTCTATCTGGATGGGGGGGAAATTGAAAGAAGAAAGCCAAACAGTTTTTGAGAACACTACCAGTAACTCTGACGGTTTCCCTTGAACACGACACTTTGTCTTTGCATGCATTTTAATCCACTGAAATTCTGCACTAAACCAATCCTCTTAGTTTCTTTTACTCCTTTGGGTCACCTGATGAAATTCATAGCATCCACTGCATCATCAAGTTTTGGTCCATGTCATGTTTCTGCTGTCGTGCCTCAGTGTTCAAGGGAAGTATCTGCTTCAGGAGTTATCCATCACAAATATCCTGTTTCAATACCTGTGTTAGTCCATGTTCATTTGATCTACCAATTACATCTCTGTGTTAGTTTCGTGTCAATGATGGGGGATACCTCAAGGCCCTCCTTCGACGAGTTTATTTCTATCGACTTCAACACAATATCCAGGAGTTAGACTTAGAAACCAGTTAGTACCTTGAGACTTGCATGCCTCAATGGCAGACCTCCTCATGTCCGATGGTGGGTTTACATCATTTACCCCTGATCGGATTATTCCACGGATGATCGACTTCATCTCATTAATTCACATTCATCAGAATGTACTAGAGTACCTTGGGAATCATTGACATCAATGGTGATATCCTTTGCGCTTGTTAACGGTTTACATCATTGACCGGTAATCAAGTGGTTTCTACCATGTTCGACATCAGGACATCTATTCACATGGTTAGATTCGTACTACATTAGGATTGGTAAGGAGAACTTGGGTTGAGTTATCACTCTTATATGTACTTTGCCTAGGTTGTGAAGGAGTTATTTTGAACTATGACACATATACTATTACATAGATCCACTTTGCATTGGTCGTGGCTATGTCTTGTCATCTCGTAGATCCACTGTGTATTCTTCATGGCTACGGTCAATTCAGGTCATAGGAGTATAGATCCACATTGTATCTTCAGTGGCTATACCATTTTTTCAATATAATTATGGATCCCCGGTGTATTTTATGGCGGCCATACCTAAAAATTCTTTATCACTCAAGCATAGGTATGCCTGCCTTGGGTTTGAAACATGTCATAATATTTGTTTGTTGGTTGTGTGCAGATTTTTCTGATTTCTCTACGTCCATACCCTTTCTCGAAAAAGTCTACAAAGTACTTCAGTCATTATCGTATTCTAACTTCATGCTTTGGGGGGCAATCTATTACACCTCAAAATTACTCACATC